>CAIGRL010231736.1:0-13436 GCA_903798325.1 Fraxinus xanthoxyloides
TAATTCAATTGTTTCAAGCAGCCTGCCTGTATAATGGGCAAATTTAATGAGTAAATTCAAATAATCCTGTAATCATTTCAATTATTAAGATATAATTATGGAGGAAGTCCATAATCTTTGCAAAAATTGCAAATAGATTCCAAACTCCACTGTTTCTTGTCTTTAAAATGAGTTAATGAGTTTTAAAATGATTTGGATTTTAAAATTAAAATTATGAAATGATCTGATTTTATTTAATTAATTTGTTAATTTATTTAGAAAAATAAAATAATTTAATTAATTCAATAAAAAAATTATTTAGTTTCGGTTCTTGATCTAGACCCGAGATCCGACCCAAACTAAATTCATCGGTTCTCGATTCGGGTACTCGTTCGAGTATTTAACTTATAAAGAACCGCTCAATTCGATTCGGTTCGAAATTTTTTGACACTCCTAGTATATATTATTTGATTGGATTAATTATAGAGATTGAATTTGGCCATCTAAATTTGAAAAATCAAATACACTCTCTATTTTAAAGTGTTAATTGAAAGAGTCTTTTGAAATATAATTTCAAGGGTTTAACTCTTCAAAATATATAGTACATCACTTCTAAAGAACATTCTGGAGATACTCTGATAGATCGGTGGACTTAAACCTTGTTTTGAGCTTTTTTCTAGTCATTCAATGGCCCCCTACGGAGTTCTTCTGAATTTCAAGTATTGCCTATGGGATACCTTCTACAATTGAATAACCAACATCGAAAATCATCTTTACATCGGACCGTTTGGTATGGTTTGGTATTTTCATGATATCCAAGGGTTATAAGTTGTCCTCACCTTTCTTTCTTGAAGTCCAAATATTTCTAAAATACATTTTATGGAATAGGTTTGGACAATTCTATTTTGAAATAAATGTTCAATATTGCAAGAAAGTTATTACTCGTCCTTTAAACCCTGTTTGACAATCGTAATTTTCAAATTCTTTTTTCTATAAGTTCATTTTCAACCATACAATTACATAATAAAATATTATGCACTTAAATCCAATTTTTTTTATACTTTCAAATCGCACATTCTCCTAAAAATCACTATTCAAAACTCTTCAAATAGAGGCTTAATGTGACTGAAATTAGACAATACAATGTCTATAGCAAAAGTAAGCTCATTTGTTGCATTTAAATTATTATTTATAAAATATTTCTAAATATTATTCTTTTGGATTTCTATTTGTTTAATGTTATTGATTAATATAAAGATATAAAAGTTAAAATTGGCATATATTTTAGCTACGAAAAAAATTCGTTGAATTAGTGTATATTAAATAAAAAAAACACACATTTTATGATCTAGTGCCTAGTAAAGCTAAGCAGCCTATGTTGTTCTTGCATTTATGGCAAATTTGACGTAAAAAATCCTTCTACATAGTTTCCTTGCCTTTAGTCAATCGATCAATCCAGAATTTTATGGTCCAATGCCTAGTAAAGCTAAATGCTGGGTGACAATTGCATCCCTCATCCTCAACTTTTACTCCCTTTTGTACTTTTGTCTCTATTGTTTATTTCTTGACGTTGTTGTCCTTAACCTTTCATACATATATATATATATATATACACACTTCACAGCCCTGCCACCACTTTCCACTCCCGTAAATCACTCCTCTCCCCCTCCACAATATAATCTCATTATTTGCCGTTGAAGCATTAATATCAGGGATAGAGTCTATGAAAGACAAAAATAAAACAAAATTTGCATTGGGCTTAATATGCAGAAAAAATCATGAAAAATGTTTTTTTTTTTTTTTAAATAACTACGTTTGAATGCCCTGACTAAAGCCCAGAGCTCCCCCACTACGCCCCTGGTTCATGTCAATCCCCATATTTTTCGAAATTCTTTTATTTGCAATATAATTGCTTATTTCATCTCATGAGATCTCTCACAACAACTTGACTGTTTTGGACTGAAGGGACCACGGGCATAAAAAAATTAAAGGATGAGGCATCACTCTTGAGAAGTAAACGTTTAAGAAAAAGCATAAAAATGGGCAAAAGTTGGGAGCATCAACTTCAATTTTTTTCTACATTTAGTAGGCTTAGAGCCCGTTTGAGAGATATTAAAATTGAAAAATTAGCCGTTATTGTTGACTTTTATTAGACGAGCGGGACCCAATAACGGTTATATTTTCAATTTTAATCGGATTTTAATCGTTACCAAACGGCCTTTTAATCTATACTAGCTGTTGTAGAGTTAAATGTTTCATAATTATCATATTACATGTCTTAGACTTAATAATATTTTTGTTGGGTTTACAGATACTACATATCTCCACATTGGTATGATATTGTCCAATTTGGGTCTAAATACTCATGGATTTGCTTTTGGGCTTTTACCCCAAAAAGTCTCATACCATGGAGATATTGTCATACACTTATAAACTCATCATATTTCCCATGTTTAGTCGATGTGAGACTTCTTTTGCTCTCAACAATCCTCCCCTCAAACGAAGAACCATATCATTGTGGCCTCCCCTTAAACGATAATCCATCCGCCAATCATCTTGGACCGCCCTTATTGCCGTCACCCTTGACCAAACGGGACCCGCCGCCGGCCCCCCATATTTNCCTGTTGGGTTTATTGACACCAGATATCTTCACAATGGTATGATATTGTTTACTTTCGACCTAAACTCTCATGGATTTACTTTTGGGCTTTATCCCAAAATGCCTCATACTAATGGAGTATTGTCCTATACTTATAAACTTATCATATTTCTCATGTCTAACGACATGAGACTTCTTTTACTCCCAACAATCCTTCCCTCAAAAGAAGAACCACATCATTGTGGTCTCCCCTCAACCGATAATCCATCCGCCAATCATCTTGTACCACCGTTATTTCTGTCACCCTGGACCAAACGGGACTCGCCGCCTGACCACCATATTTTTTATGTCAGGAAGACTTTAGACACAAGGCACCTCAAAAGCATATGATTTTTTAGTCAGATCGTAAAACTAATTAATGGACCTCCATCACGCTTTCCACTGCGTTCCTCCGGCTAAGTTTTTGGGCCATGGGCTTTAATACCACTTGTTGGGTTTACGAACACCACATATCTCCACATTGATATGATATTGTCCATTGGGTCTAAGCCCTCATGGATTTGCTTTTGGGCTTTTACCCCAAAATGCCTCATACCAATGGAGATATTGTCTTACACTTATAAACTCATCATATTTTCTATGTTTAGTCGATGTGGGACTTCTTTTGCTCCCAACAATTTATTTATGCTTAAAAGTTGCATTAACCGCACTTAAAATGGATAAAAAAAATCTTGAAATTAGCATCTTGAGGGATGAATATTTAAGAGAAATTTGCATCTTGATACTATGGTGTAACAATGCAAGACTAGTGGTTCTTTTTCTTCAACTACTTCAATTTGTCTAGGTATTGTAGCTCTTCTTCGAAATGTAACATGTAGTTCTTGTAGTTTCGTCCGCCGACAATCTAGCTTCCTTTACAACTTCTACCCGGCAATATTAAGCCGATTGTATTCCTTCTTCATTGCGCCTTTTTTTTGGCAACTAACATATATAATACTTAGGTATCTAAACATTTACATGTATTACAAAATATCACACGAATTCCAACCATGAAATTGAGAACTTAAAAATCGCTTAACTCACACAAAAGTTGCATATTGGCTAGACTTGATGATCCTCTAGAGTTTACAGTGGCAAATCAAGGTCTGGATATTCAAACCCCTTCTCCCACTTGGGTTTAGGACCTTAGGTAGACATCTAGGCTTTGAGAGTAATTTGATTAAAAAAAAAAATCCCAAAAATAGGGTCGTTATCTTTATATCATAAATATAATATGTATATCTACATCCACTGCAAAATTACTAATATTAGAAACTAGTTTATAGCATCATCATTATTCATGCTTCGAGCATTCGAACTATACCAAGATTTTTGTATACTGTAGTAAAAAATAATGTTATTTATGACCACATGTTATTGATATAACAATCGCTTAATAAACTTGATTGCAATTAAATTTTAATTTTTTATTAGGTCCCACTTCTAATATCAATAAATAATGAGAGAAAAAATATAATGAAGTATTAGTAGTTGAGTCTATTAAATATTTTTATGGCATTTTAGTTTTTTATTATAATAAATAAATGAGAAAATATGGAAATTTTGAATAAAAAAAAAGTAATCAAATTTAAAAAAAAAAATTAAAAAATGAAGAAGAAGCCTATTCCACCTTCTAACCAATACTCTCCCTAATCCCACATCGATAATTTGAACTATCATACTTAAGAAATTGGATATAAAAAAGAGCGGGCCATTATTAAGCCCTTGTTTGGTGGATATTAAAA
Organism: Fraxinus xanthoxyloides; assembly: GCA_903798325.1. NCBI lineage: Eukaryota > Viridiplantae > Streptophyta > Magnoliopsida > Lamiales > Oleaceae > Fraxinus > Fraxinus xanthoxyloides. The sequence goes on from CAIGRL010231736.1 coordinate 4,363, forward strand.
TCAAATTTTTAGTAAATTTTGATAGAAATTGATGAAATATGTGATTGAAAAGTTGTGAGAATCATAAAATATGTGATTAAAATTAATTATTGACTTTGACTTTGATTAACCAAATAGGGGCTAAGTTAGATACACCAACTGGAACTTATTGATTAAAATAATTTCGATTATTTATAGGAATATCACTTGGGACTTAATGCTTGGGCATGGTAAAGGAAGTTTTCAGATTTTTGATAGGAAAAAACCAAGGTTAAAATTGGTTTTAGGTCGATCGATTTTACGGTTAGACCGTCTAGTTGGCCAATTTTTATCTGATTTTTCGGTATCAACCGAACCGATTTTTGTATTGGTTCACGATTTTTTTCGTCGGTCCAACCGGTCTAGTGTGATTTTGAAAACATTGCTCAGAACGTTAAATGCACTTAGGTCATATACATAGGATGGGAGCAATATTAGGCAAATATATTGACCAATACTAGTAGTTCATGTAATTTATTAACTATATATATACAAATATAATTTCTTTCCATGAATTTAAGTTCTTTACATATAAATTTGTATTACTTTCTCAGCCAAATTATTTTCATTTTCGCTTATAATGGAAAACATATAACAGGGATGGATAGATCTTCACAGGATAACACAAATTTTAACCATAGCTGAGACTTCAAAAAAATCACGCATGAAATATGAATGAATACTGATACTATAACTAATTTATTATGTTAATTTTTTGCAGAGGATAAATGATAATTTTATATCGATTGAAATTTTTTCCATTATATAAATATATATTGAATTGATTCTTGGTATGAAAATCTATAAAATGATAATTTTATATCGACTGAGATTTTTCTCATTATATAAATATATATTGGATTGATTCTTGGTATGAAAAATCTATTAAATGATAATTTTATATCGATTGAGATTTTTCTCATTAATATATTTGATTTACGGAAACCTTCCTGCATGGAAATTCTGATCATGTCGTTTACTTAGTATGTTTAATCCATATTAATTGTATAATTAATTCTACTCTACATTATTAGTAATGTGGTAGTCTATGTAGAATAATGTGATATGATAGTTCGACTTTTATGAGAGAAAGGGGAAGGGGATAGAGAGAAAGAGAAACGTGATAATGGATTGTTAACATATTTGAGGTGTAAAATATTTTGATGTTTTTCAGAATATTAGAATAAAATAAATTTGCTAACATTTATTCAATACTATTAAAATAGATATGAATCTTATGAATATTTCCTTGCTAGAAATCAAGGGGTTAGGTTAATTTCTATCTTGACGAAAGTGGGGGAAAAAACAAATATCCAAAATAGAAAAAAGAAACTAGCGCTATGAAAAAAGAAATTTCTTAGGGTTTTTAATGAATTTTTGAATTCTTTAATATACTTATTCTCTACCCAAACTTTAATAGACTAAATATAGATGACCCCGATAACTCGTAGATTTTTAAAGATTTCATTAATCGAATGGATTTTAATAAATTTCAGTGGATTTCTATCCCATAAATATTAAAGTCAAGCTCTCTATGAATTCGAACATGACCTCTAAATTTCGAGCCCACAAATATAAAGTCAAACAATTAATTCCTCTGACAAAAGTAAAAGAAATTAAAATAAAAAAACATAAATTGTAATAGTAATAAAATATTTTATTTTTAGATTCACATTCCAAAATCCAAAATGGGGGAGAGGACGAATCGTTCACATTCAAATTTGTAATCGGTTTTTATTTTGGTAGGTAAGAATGGAAAGGAAATCCATTTTACTTTTGTACTATATTCACCAATCAGAAAATACTTAATGCATGTTTTGTACTTAATACTTAGCACTTTAATGAAAATAATTTTCTTAAAAAAATTAAATTGACTTTTAATCTGTTAATTTGTTTGATTTTGTAATTGTAATTATATTCAATTTTTCATATTGGATTCATTTTATGTTTGCCAATATTTATTTGCTCAACTTTGTAAATTGATGAAATTAGTTCTTTTAAAGACAAAATTATACCCTTTTTTTTTTAAACTTACGAAATTAGAATTTTTCTATTTTTAGATTATCTGTTAAGAAGTTATAGGATTTTATCGTAATCACAAGAAATCCGACGAATCCATTAAAATCTATAACCTATAATTATGTTAATTCTATTAAAATTCTCTTTGCTAATTGAATATCAAAAAATGTTTACCATTTATAATTTAATGGAAATGTCCAAATTGGCATGCAAAATGTTCTACAAAAGTTTGTAAATCAATGAATGGCTGAGATTTCATCTTGCAAATACATATGTATAGCTGAAAATGAATATAATGGTACTTCAAGCACTTCGAGAGGCATTGTGATCGAGAAACTCGAATCTGAGCTTGCTGCTTTATACAAGGAGGTAGTGACGTCGGAATTAGAACTGCACTCTTCTTCGTAAGCAGGGGTGGACCCACATGACCCCACAATTTTATTTATTTTTTTAAATTCTCATTTTTTACCCCACAAGAAAAATGGTCTCAGTCCGCCCGCAGATTGTGAAAGGGAACAGAAGGGGGCAGGATCCTTGAAAGAGGGGAGAGATGTTCTCAAGGAAGAATGTGAGAAAACTTGAAAGCCTTCCCAAGACGTTTAAATGAGGAAGTGGATCCTCTGTCATTTGCCGAAGAACTCAGAAAAGAACTAAATGATGCAAAAGACCTTAATGGCAATCTTCAGATTCAACTTCAGAAGACACAAGAATCAAACTCGGATTTAAATCTTGCTGTGCAAGGCCTAGACGAGCTGTTGGAACAGAAAAATCAGGAAATATGGTGGGGGTGGAGCGTAATTGGGGAAGATGACTGTATTTTTCTTTCTTAATTTATGTGGATGGATCTAAGACGTTGTGGCAGAAGTGAAATAACACGTGAGGTGTACATGAGATAGATAATACAGTTTCTCAATGATTCTGTCAATAGGGACGTGATTTGCCAAATGTTTGGTGTTAAAAGAAAAAAAGGAGACGGCGTTGAGACGAAAGTGTGTACAAACGGATTAAAAGAGTGAGAGTCGAGCTTATTATTTTGGGTGAATTTATATAATCCATTCTCACTGCTAGCCCTAACTCCATAGTCCATTCTTACGAGGTCATGGAGGTATGATGACAGATAATATGGAAAACTCCGAAAGTAGTGAGTGCGAATATATACACACACATACAGGAGGCTCGATAATCCAACATGTATATATACAACATATACCTGCTTTGGCATAGTGCCACGTCCATTCAACTTAGCAGAATTACTAGTAAACTAATAAACTCTCGTGCCAAGATCAGATGAAAGGCGAATTCCAATAATATTCATGGTCTGTAGTATCTACGGCAAGTATAATTCAAGTGCAACAATCAAGGTGTTTCACTTCAGACGACACTGGCAGTCGAAATCACCAATCAACTGCATATTTTTCACATAATTGCTGCAAATATATCTGGTATAATCAATACCATAATTCCACGTACATGTAATGACCCTGAACCAGCACTGATAACCCCCAGCAGTAAAGCCCAAATGCGCACGCACAATATGTCCAAGAGCATAAGCCAGTGGAGAGCCTCTGCAGCTTTCTGAAACACAAATCCACTTGGATATTAAGGGATATGAATTCAGCACAAACGAATTGAGGCATTATATCAGGTGCCAAACCCAAGACGTGTAGAGTATGTTTTCATAAGCTTAAAAAGTTTACTTATAACTAAATAATTTAATGGAAACAAAAAGTTTATTTAAGCTTTAGCCAAACATGCCATAATATCCAATACTTTTGAAGTGAAATCAAACATGCCAATCCCCTGAAGGAACTGAAAAAACTATCAGTGACTCAAACTAACAGAAAGCCACTGCCACTATCCTATGAGGAAAAATCCTTGATGGACGGCACGGACAAACTGAAACTCACTAATCACAATCAATTCTGGATAGACAAAATGATGTGGAGAGGTCACTTTTAGAGAGAGTGAAATGCGCTCACTACTTTCTGTTTACTAAATAATGTCCACTTCTTCATATGTTTTGTCAATTCTTCCACGTATACCATTTTCTTTTTAAAAGTGTTACAAAGTTCAATCTCTTCGTTTTGTAACAATTTCGAACCATCTAGGCATTCTCGACAAACTAAGAAAAGCTGATGAGAGTTTCTAATCCGTTTAGACACCCTAGACTCTTGTCAAAGCACACAAAAAACTCTATGAGGATGCATTTGATTGCGAGTATGGAATTTGCATATAAAGAAAATATATTCTAAGCAATTGAATTTTCTAGAACTTATTTATATGGAAATTATTAATTAAATGTGTTTGATTGAATTTTAAACCTAGAAAATATTATGGTGAATAGATGACACACGGGCTAGATGAGAGAGGGAATGAGAGAGTAATTATGTGAAAAATAAAAACAACCCCTCCCTAAAGAAAATGTTTTTAATGTTTGTGAGGAAAAATAAAATAAAAAAATTAACATGTATTTTTTTTAATATTTCTCTTTCATTTTCCCTTCAACGAATATTAGAGTCATGATTAAAATTTATTTTTTCTATTGATTGTAGTTTCTATTTTTCTCTCTCTCTTATTATTTATTTCTATTTCTATGAAAAAATTAAATTGAATTCTTATAACTTTTTTTCTTTTTTCATTCATTTTTTTATGAAAAATATCTATTTTGAATTAAATTATAAAGTTTTATATAGACTAATTTATAATTAAATTTAAGTATATATTTTCATCTAAATTTAATACTGAATATTAAATTTATTTTTTATATGTATAATTATTTATTTAATTAAGGTCATAAAATTTTATTTGTTTAAAATACTTTTTTATGGGTTAATTTCACAAACGGTTACTCAACTTACCTAAAAAGCACAAAACGGTCACTGAAATTTAAAACTTACAGAAATGGTCACTGAAATTTCATGCACTTTCACAAACAGTCACTGAAGGACCGTTATGATTTTAATTCAAACTTAAAGGACCAAAACGCATAGACGTAGAAGCTTGACCACCTCAAGTGCAAATTTCTTGCTATTAAGCGCCACCTTTGGAGCCTGGAATTACCACCTTTCGACCACCAAGACCACCGGATCCGACCACCACCTGTCTCGTCTCACTCTCCTCTACAACCTTCAACCAACCGTCACCACAAAACTTTAGGAATCTGTAGAAAATTGAGCCCAAAACCCCATCCGCGAACTCCCTTTCTGCCGAAAAACTCACCTCCGACGACGCCCATGTTAATAACACCCCACAGGTCACTCAAATTTAGTGATGGCAACGGGGCGGGTTCGGGGCGGGGGTGCCGCCAACCCCCCGCCCCGTCTAGGGCGGGGCGGGTTCTTCAGTTCGCGAGCATGTCCTCAAAATGATCGATCATCTGAATGAGGCTGAGATCAATGGTACGAAAATTGATAACAAAACCCAAGTGGACATGACTCTGGAGACACTTTCTCCTACATTTCTTCGATTCAGAACAAACTACTTCATGAAGAGTTGAAAGAGAAGAAGAAAGGTAATTAGAAGAGATTTACCTTTCTTCTGTTGTTTCAACCTAAAGAAAAGTGTTTCTAAAGGAGCTTTGGAATGAGCTGAAATAGAAAAATGGCCATTGGAACAAGACGGTAAGTAGTACCTCGATGAGTTGAAATAGTAGAAGATACGTAAATCGGATTTACTAGTCATGGAAACATGCTTAGCTGAGAAAAATTTCTCAAACTAAATAGTTGATTCAGGGACCTCTAACCATGTTTGTACTTCTTTACAAATGCTAGAAGCGTCCAAGGATCTTGAAGATGGAGTTTTCCAAATGTGAGTTGGGAATAATGCCAAAATTGATGTGAAGGCTGTAGGGACATTTCGACTGTCTTTTCCAGAGAATAAATTTTTATCGTTAGACAATTTTTATTATATTCCAGGCTTTAAACGGAATTTGATTTTATTTTCCAAATTATTTGAACGATCTATTTCTATTTCCTTTGATGACAATTTCAATTTTTAGGAATGATATTTTGATATTTTCTGGTTATGTTGATGATGGTTTATATTTTGTTAAACATTTGTCTTATAGCTTATTGCAAACTGAAATGTTTAAAGTCGATGAACCAACCTCAAAAAGAAGAAAGGTTTTTAATAATGATGAGACATACTTGTGGCATTTAAGACTTGGTTATATGAATATTGAAAGGATAAAAAGACTAACAAATGATGGTCCTTTAAGAGAGCTAACAATTGACACTCTACCTGTCTGCGAACATGACCTTTTCAGCAAAAGGTGACAGAGCAAAAGAACCTCTACAACTCATACATACAAATGAATGTGGGCCTTTGAACGTCAAAGCAAGAGGAGGTTATGAATACTTTGTCATGTTCATTGACCATTATTTAAGATATGGATATGCATACCTAATGCAAAGAAAATTCGAAACGTTTGAAAAGTTCAAACAATTTCATGCTAAACTGAAAAGCAACTTAGCAAATCAATCAAAACTCTTAGATCTCATAGAGGAGGATAATATTTGGATCATGAATTCAAAGTTCATTTGATTGAAAATGGAATAATATAACAACTCAATGCACCGGGAACATCACAACAAAATGGTGTAGCTGAAAGAAAAAATCGAACCTTACTTGACATGGTGAGATCAATGTTAAGTTACTCCTCTTTACCCACCTCATTTTGGAGATATGCATTCCAACGACAGTATACATTCTAAACTTAGTCCCATCTAAGTCATCCCGAATACTTCCTTAGAATTGCGGAACGGTCGCATACCTAGTTTGAGACATAGCCCCATATATGGGGATGTCCAACACAAGTGCTGAAGGGAAAGACTGGGAAGCTGGATCCTCATTCAAGTTACCCAAAGAAACAAGAGGAGGACTATTCTATAATGGTCAGGATAACAAAATGTTTGTATCGACAAATGCAATTTTTCTCGAGCATAACTATATGACATATTTCAAACCTAGAAGTAAAGAAATTTTGGAAGATTTGCTGGTTGATGATATCGGCTCCACACCAATGACAATTATTGAATGAAAAAGAGAAGAAACCACCAATTGCAATCAAACACCACCCTCACCCCACCACGATGCAGTGNTAAACTTAGTCCCATCTAAGTCATCCCGAATACTTCCTTAGAATTGCGGAACGGTCGCATACCTAGTTTGAGACATAGCCCCATATATGGGGATGTCCAACACAAGTGCTGAAGGGAAAGACTGGGAAGCTGGATCCTCATTCAAGTTACCCAAAGAAACAAGAGGAGGACTATTCTATAATGGTCAGGATAACAAAATGTTTGTATCGACAAATGCAATTTTTCTCGAGCATAACTATATGACATATTTCAAACCTAGAAGTAAAGAAATTTTGGAAGATTTGCTGGCTGATGAGATCGGCTCCACACCAATGACAATTATTGAATGAAAAAGAGAAGAAACCACCAATTGCAATCAAACACCACCCTCACCCCACCACGATGCAGTGGGAGGGAAATAAGATTCCGCCCGCTATCTTGAAAAAGGTGAAACAAATGTTGCAAGCACTGATAGTGGTGATAATGATCCATTGACATACAAGATAGCGATGGAAGATGTTGATTGTGATAAATGGCGGGAAGCCATGAAACTAGAAATGGAATTCATGTACTCCAATTCAGTTTGGAAACTTGTAGATTTACTAGAAGGCGTAAAGCCTGTTGGTTGTAAATGGATCTACAAGAAAAAGAAAGGAGACATTGGGAAAGTAGAAACTTTCACGGCAAGCTCATGGCAAAGGGTTTTACCCAAAGAGAATGAGTAGACTATGAGGATACCTTTTCGACAATAGCTATGCTAAAATCCATTCAAATTCTCTTACCCATTGCTACTCATTATGATTATGAAATGTGGCAAATAAATGTCAAAACAACATTTTTAAACGGTCATATTGAAGAGACCATACATATGGTCTAACCAGAAGTTTTCGTGAAAAAGGGCCAAGAGCAGAAAGTCTGCAAAATGTAAAGATCCATTTGTGGACTAAAGTAAGCTTCTAGATCAAGGAACATCAGATTTAACGAAGCAGTAAAATCTTATGGTTTTGAACAAAATCTAGGTGAATCGTGTATCTACAAACATATAGAATAAGATAAGGTGGTCTTCTTAATTTTAGTAAGACTCCAATTTCGCGAAGTAGCAATAATCAAGATCGACATTAATTAGGCTCCAAAACTTAACAATCCCCCATGTATGATACACATTTCTTGATCTTCCTTAATTTCCTTATGATAAACATAAAACGAACACCAAAGTTAAAGGTTATCATAAAGAGGAAAGAAAATTGACTATATAAACAAGCATATACACATGTATGGTATGCGATACACGTAAGTCACTATATAGTTTGCACCAAATGGCAATAATGTGTGTGTGTGTGTGTGTGTTGTGTGAGAGAGAGAGAGAGAGAGAGAGAGTAAGTACCCTCTTGATGTAGAAACATGGAGTTAAGGAGCGCAAAACCTTGAGATGTTCATTCATTTGTCTTCTCCTCTCGCTATATATAGGACAGCACCTACAGAATATCTACATATAGAGGGCAATCTCTGTATATTCGTCGACTAGGGTTTTCATTTAATGCTGTGTGTTACACTCTCGTGAGGTCAATTAGTTTTACTCTTTTACTTCTCCTCTCTCTCTCTCTCTCTCTCTCTCTCTAGACATCGATCTCTTTCTCTCTCTACACGTCTCTATTTTGTGTGTATATATTATGTCTCACGTTTATGATCTTAAAACAATTACGTTCCTCGCGTACAGATAAAAGAGAAAGGGTAAGTCTCGTGCACAAATACCTGCTACTTTTGCTTCTCTTCATGCATGCCACACTCGATTCTTCATCACTCCAGTTGAATCTGTATACCCACACTCTAATAACCCGACTTGATGTTCATCTTGTTATAATGAGAAACTCAAGTTCTTATACGATTGTTCGTTGAGAATGCCCAATCTTGGAATTCGACTTTTTGTTTGAGCTTTGTTGAGAAATGAACCGGGTTCAA
>CAIGRL010231772.1:0-16139 GCA_903798325.1 Fraxinus xanthoxyloides
CTCTTTTTTACGTAAATATCCTTGTCTTGCATATCCGGACTTGATCTCGGGGATCTGTTTGCAATAGCTTTGGCTCTTGTAGATTCAGTTGCTTGCATATAACTTGGGAGAGAGTTACTAGTATCTCTTGGTTCCTGATCCCCATGATCAGGTCTTGAGGAACCAAAGGATTTTCGGCGCTTTCCAGTTTTATGTTCCATAGCTAACTGTTCCAAGCTGCTTCTTGCAACTGAATCAGGATTATCATTTGAAGGGGGTCCTTTACCAGCCAATGGATACCTAGTTTTCCGATTGGATTCTGTTTTCTTGTCTCTGATTTCCTTGAAGTCTATAGACGCTTGGGAGGAAGGCGTTGCTTGAGATTCAGAAACGGTTATATGGCTTTTGGGAGATGCTTCAGATGATGACTTGTATACTGGATGGCTTGCCTCAGATCCCACCTCCAGGTGCATCTTGCTTTGATCTGTATCTGGCTTCTTATCTACCTGTGGCGAATCTATAGGAATGATTGAACTAGCACATTCAACATTCGCAGAGTTAACACCACAATCTAATTCCAACTGATCTGAATTGATAGATGGCATATCAGTTGCTGGAATGCTGGGCTTATTGTTAGCTTCAACTTCTAAATTCTCATTGCTCTTGGGATGGTCAGTCTCATCAGATATCTTCTGCTTCGGTTCAAATTCAACAGCTTCAACCTGAGACGTATCTGGTGAATCAGGGTTTGAAGCAATGAGAAGTTCAGTCCCACTTCCAAGGGTACCATCTTGAACTGTTGAAGCTTGGTAGATAGAATTTTCAGGCAAGCCAACCTCCCTAGATCCAAATTGTTGATCAGTCTTATCACCAATGGATTCAGTTGCAAGACCATGACTAGTAGAAATGGTTAACTGAGAGGTATATGCAGCAGAACTCAGTTCTTCAAATTTCAACTGGGAATCAATATAAGAAGGATTACTTGTCTTCCCAGACCCAAATGAAAACTTATTTGCTTCAATTTCAAGTTGATCGGTGGAGAACTTTTCTTCATCGTGTATATATTGCTCATGTTCTCTTTCAGCCTTACCTGGGTCAGATTCGGGTTCCACCTTCGCAAGCAAGTCTGTCTCGTTCAGCTGAATATGTGCAGAATCATTTACATTATATGCATTTGATTCACTAAAGGGCTCAGGCGGCTCAGTTTCAGGTTTCTTGGTGGAAAACTTTTCTTCATCATGGTGTATATCTTCCTCATGTTCTCCTTCGGCTTTGACTGGGTCAGATGCGGGTTCCACCTTCTCAAGCAAATCTGGTTTTTTCAGCTGAATAGGTAAAGCATTGATAGCATTATATGTGGTATTTGATTCATCAAAGGGCTCAGGCAGCTCAGTTTCAGGTTGCTTGGTGGAAAACTTTTCTTCATCCTGCTGTATATCTTTCTCATGTTCTCTTTCAGACTTCAATGGGTCAGATTCGGGTTCCATCTGTGCAAGCAAATCTGTTTCGTTCAGCTGAATTGGTAAAGCATTGTTAACATTATATGTGGTATTTGAATCATCAAAGGGCTCAGGTGGTTCAGTTTCAGGTCGTTTGGTGGAAAACTTTTCCTCATCTTGGTGAATATCTTGCTCATGTTCTCTTTCATCCTTACCAGGGTCAGATTCAGGTTCCACCTTCATAAGTAAGTCTGTTTCACTCAGCTGAATTGGTAAAGAATTCATTACATTATATGTGGTATTTGATTCATCAAAGAGCTCAGACATCTCAGTTTCAGGTTGCTTGGTGGAAAACTTTTCTTCATCATGGTGTATTTCTTGCTCATGTTCTCTTTCAGGCTTACCTGGGTCAGATTTGGATTCCACCTTCGGAAGCATATCTGCTTCATTCAGTGGAATAGATAAAGAATCGGTTACGTTAAATGTCATATTTGATTCATTAAAGTTTTGGGGCTCAGGCAGCTCCACTTTTTGACTCAGCGAAGGTGCTGTTGATCTGCATGACTGTAAGTCCAAGTTGTCAGCATTTTCAGTTGCATCAGACAACTCTTCTGCATTAGACTTCAAGCCTACTGACTCAGAAGTACATTCAGATGGAATTACAATGTCTTCTTTGCTGTCAGGATGATCAATTTCTTCCCTCTCATGCTGCTCTGCAGCTAATCCTGATGCCTGTGATTCGTTGTTGCTCTTCAGTGAAACTGACATCCACATTTCCAACCATTTCCAGGCTGAGTCGGATTTTGAAGGATCACACTTGATGTTTATAGGTTTGGTCCTTGGTGTTGAGTCCAATAGCTTACATTATGTTCCAGGAGCGACGTCAAGATCAAGAAAAGTTTAATATCTATTGTATGTATATGGAATGCGATATAATTTCTGACCAAAAGAAACATATCAGTTCATTTACCTTTTGAGCAAATCCATTACTAAGTAGCTTCTCAATGGAAATTGTGACATTACGATTGGCTTCATTTTTACTCTGAAAATAAAGTTTAGTATCAGACAAAAGAAACTGCAAACAGTGAAAAGAATTAATGAAAGAAATGCTAGAATGAGAAAATTTCCTTTGTTCCTTGATATAATAAGAAATTGAAAAATGAAAAATTGGTCCAAAACCTATTGTCCTATTAGCAAGTTGGTCCTCAAAATTTAAAAAGTAGCACATTGGTCCCAACCCGTGTTACATAACCAGTCCCCCCAAGGAATGAACCTTTCATATCTCACGTAATACTCACGATAGATGACTCACTTCAAATTTCAGGGAAGCATATTCTAGCTTTATAAAGTTGAACATGTGCAAGCAGTTGAACATGTGAGGGCAGCATGATGATTAAACAATAGAATTGGACATTTCCACCATTAAGAGTTGATTGTGAAACTATAGCGAAAGGTTGGGGATCATGCTTCTTTTAAGATGTTCAGAATCAACTTGCACCAGTGAAATTTTCCAAACATAAATTCATTTATGATACACTTTTACATACTCTAGGCGCCAGAAACGCAACAAAGCACATGTGGAACCAACTAATGACAGCAGGGCAAAGTAGGAGCTTCTAGAATTCAGCTGAGTCACTTACATTCTGTTAAAGTTGTTTTCCTTTTAGTTAGAAGTCGTTTAGGGAATTGGGGGGGAGATAAGACTCACTTCAAATTTCAGGGAAGTATATTCTAGCTTTATAAAGTTGAACATGTGCAAGCAGTTGAACATGTGAGGGCAGCATGACGATTAAACAATAGAATTGGACATTTCCATCATTAAGAGTTGATTGTGAAACTATAGCGTAAGGTTGGGGATCATGCTTCTTTTAAGATGTTCAGAATCAACTTGCAACAGTGAAATTTTCCAAACATAAATTCATTTATGATACACTTATTTGTTGAGAAAGGAGAATGGGCATATAATTCCAGACACTGTCAGTATCAAGCGCTTAACATGCTAAAAAGGAGGCAACTGTAGTGGGTTGGTTTTTCTGAACAGCTGACTTTAAAGATTTAGTCCATGTTTGATTTAGCTGAAAATCAGATTTTTAGTATATTTTGATAAAAGTTAATGAAATTTGTGGTTGAAAAATTGAGGATCCCATGAAATATGTGGTTGAAAATGAGTTTGACGAAAAATGAATTATAGAAAATGGAGGCCAAAGAGGGGCTTAGAAACATTTATGGATCTTTTAGCACCCCATTTTAAGTATTGAACTTTCTAGAAACATATTCACAAGAGCTCTCAAATCCTTTAAAATTATTTGACATCAGGCAACATCCAAAATAAAGAGTTTCCAATCCTAAATAGAGAGAAGATAACAAGAAACAAGGCAAGGGAGAATGTAGGGTAACAAGCTAGTACCACGCCCACAATTGTCGAATCATGGTAAGCATTCCCAGAGTCTTCACTTTGCTTCTCAAAAGCATTTAATCCTTCTATACGTCGACGGGCATGACGTGCTCGAACGAGTGCCTGCATTTTGACAATTGCTTGAACACAACGAAGCGTTCCCACGGCATGTTTTCGAACTAAGTGTCCTTTAAAGGCAGCTTGTAACTTGATTATATTCTTACTCTTCAATAGAACTCTTTGAGCCTGGTATAGCATTTCGAAAATAATACATAAAACTGCACTTACTATACTTGATAAAGTTTGAAACATAACGTGGTAAAAATACATACCAGAAATCCCCTAATGGCAGCCTGGATTAAAATGACATTGAACTCATATAGGGTAGCATCATCATCTCTTGCAACTACAGCATCTAATAATTTTGAGTTTACTTCAGTTGACAACTCACTTTTCCCATCTGTCGAGGACTTTTCTGGAACAGATTTATGCTGCTCTTGAAAGTCGACCGCTGTAGATTCTGAGTTTTCCTTGTTTGCAGAGGAAGTTGCTTCTGAGATAACAGAGTTGCTCAACACTCGATGTCTAGCAGATCTCTTCCGAAAGCCCCATCCCCTTCTGTCATTAGAATCCTTGCTCTGCAAGTAGAATCAAATAAAATTAATGAAAACAGAAATCAATGTATTTCAAAAAAGCCTATTCCATAATTCCCCATTTTAAATTAATATAAAAAAATTACTAATATATGACTTATCTGGTCTTCTATGAGAGCTTCAAGGAATGATACTTATTTTATACGATGGAAGTGTAACATCAGTACAAAAACATGCATAGAATGAATTGATCATTAAGGAGCATTATTAGATCCTCTATTAAATAACAATCGGTTATACTTAGTAAGGAGAAAAGCTCTATCTATGTTTTCCTCTAGAAATGAACTGTTCACATGATCATAATGCATAGGGCTCCATGCATAAATATATCTGCAGACTAGCTAGAATTAATATGAAACATAAATGAGATCCAACTAATAAATATTTCGGACCTAGGTGATCTGCATAACCATGTGAGACATTCACCTGACGGTACAGAATGCAAATAAGTAGACAGCCAATAGGATTATATTTGTCATATGTAATGGCATTCACAGACATTCTCTATAAATTATGCTACAACATGAGAAGGCGGAAAGAACAAATGAAACCCTAGTAAAACATTCCACATCATAAAGATGTTTGAATAAGAATAGTAAGCATATTTATCTGATCACCATCCACAAGTTCTATTTCATCTTTACATTTCGAATATGTCATGGACTTTTACACGTATCAACTATTCTGCAGTGAGAAACACGTCTGATATAGCTGAATTCTAGATCAAATGGTCGCACCTATTTACAGCATTAAAATTCGTCAATTATTCAGCAACATAAGCAATGAGCAATAATAATTCAGCTGATGATGTCCCAAAAAAAAAAAAGAATCTTGAGAAGCAGGTTGTAACATACATACTTAAAATGACAAATGCAGATCCTATCACGAATTTAACAATCACGATTCAAAGTCCAAGAGAATGAGCAATCAAATCAGTCAATCCAAAACACAAGACACAAAGCAGATGCATTAATGATCTCAAAACTCTGCATATCGAAATAAACATTTGAACATAAAAGAAGGATTTCAAATTGAAAGCTAAAAAACGCAAAAACCGCAGATCATTCAAACAAAAGTCAAAAACCAAATGGAAAACAGAATTACGTATATACAGTAAAATTTACACATATATATGATTTAAGTATAAATTTATACTTCGGGGGTTTGGAGATCATCATGATCGACGGAATCACAGCTACAAGTGATGATCTTGAAGCATGATGAAGCTGATCTTCCCATTTGTGATTATTTCTCTGTGTGTGAATTTTCGTCTGTTACCTCGAATAGAGAATTTTCAGTTTAAAGATACTTTATTGGGAATTGTAGCGGATAAAATGGGTCATTTTGGGCAGTCGGAACTCAACACCTGCCTTAAACATAGCTCATATGGGCGTTTCGATTCCGAGTATATAGCGCAGCCGAGTGCCGTTGCTCATCTTCCTAACTCCTGAGTTTTTATCTTTTAGTCCTTCACTTATGGAAAATAAGCCATGTGGCTACATTTTATGAAATGTATTATTTCTCACTTAATTATGGTATTTAATTGAATTTTTCCATGACTAGAGAGTGGTATACATCAATTTCCTGGAACTGGTAAATATTTAAGGAGTTTAGAAGTAAAAATTCTAAAAAACCAATCAAAAATTTATCATTAGATGAAAATAGTTGAAAATTCTATCGAACAATTACATTGTCTCTTATTAGTATTCTCTTTAACCTAGAAAAAGGTTAAATGAATTTGGCGAAACGCATAATCGTGTGATCACATGTAAGTCAAGAAAATAATGGATGAAATTGTATATTGTTTTATCAAGTAGAGACATACTTGCATTTGAATTGACATTTCGAAGATATAAATAAATGAGAACCCGAGGGCTCAAGTGAAAATGTTTGGAGATCGCAATTGCAAATTTCTGAACGATTTGCATAGGAAAAAATCAATTGAATCCAAGTCTATTACTCCGAACTTATTGTCTTTTCAATACATTCTTGATGTATAAGCACATCACGTCTTCTTAATAAATGAGAAGACATCAATACATTTTTCTATGTATCGACGTTTTATACTTAAACATTATTTTTCCTTTTTTTAATAAGATTCATTGTATCTAAGTTGTAAAAATTGTATTGAGGGAGGGCCAAAAAGTTTAAATAATAATTGATGACATGCAATTTGTTATACAATTTCCACAATTTTAATCTTATCATCTCAACCAAAGTCTAAACATCATCATTATTGAAATTGACTTTATTATTTGTTATATAAAAGTGGTTAGTGATGACTAATTAACTAATTTTTGATAATGGCATCTGTAAATGATTTCTTCCCATTTATTCAATTGCCAAAAGTCAACAATTAGAAATAAAAAGGTTTTCATACACATAAAAATGATCACATTAATCCCCGTTCGGTATAGATTTGGTAGAAACACAAGCAAGATCTGAAATTTTATCCAATGAACATCAATTTCTTTCTTGGTCACTGGCGTACAATCAACTACTTGGCACAAAACCAGATTTCTAAAGAGTGAACAATAAACCACAGATTAAGCAACAGAAGAAACGGCACTTCTCTTCCATTTCTTTCGGGTAAAACGACATAGCCGAACATTCCAAGATACAAGTAATCAATGTAATAGAAAAAGGATGACATTTTTTCTTGGAAGGTTAAAGTGCATCCCATTGCATTGGGGAAAATGGAAGATAACAGAAAAAATTGTGAAATAGTCATAGTATACTTCAATGGACAGCCAAATTCCCATGTCGACAAGGAAAAACCAAAGCTCATGACTTCTTAGGCCTTCCTCTCTTACCTGATCCTTTTTCCCCGGCAGACTCTGAGCTTTTAGCTGCTGATGGGGGGCGGCCCCGTCCCCGACCACTGCCTTTATTTTCCGTGGCTGATTTACCAGCATTTTTACCACGTCCTCTGCCTGAAGGCTTTCCACCCAGTTTCTTTCCTTGTTCTGCATTGCCATTCAGTTGTCCATCACGGTCATATTCACTATCTTCGACATCCTCAGACTCAGATGAATCTTCCACTTTCTTCCTCTTTTTTGAGCTTTCCGATTTTTTAACAGAACCCTTTTTGTTAACTTTGTTAGGAACAAAAGTTCCGCTCTCAGGTTCTTCATTCACTGCAGCATAGAGAAATCAGCATTATTATATAAAATATTCAGCAGTACTGCACCTTGTCACATCGATGCAATAAATCTCAGAACATCCTCAACTAATCAAGACTAGATTATGAAATTAACCCTCGAGAATTTATTACATGACGTTCTCAAAATCATAATGCCAATCATATGATTATACCTTTGCCAGCATCTTTGCCGTCATATATTTCAAGCTGTGAAGATATTAGGAAAAAAAAAAAATTAAAAAATCAGATACCCTTCTGCACCTCATCAGCCATACATCAAACAATACAGACCAACAAGCCATTTAAAATGACCAAGAATAATTAAGAAGTAAAATTAAATATAATCAGATGTGTGCACGTGCAGAAAGGTAAACTGTGCAGACCAGATTGCATTGGAGCAAACTCGTTTCACGTATCACAAATTTGATTCACACATACAAACTCTACACATAATAATTCTGAAGTCGAACCAAATATAACGTAGACCACAAAGGCAAACTGATACTGATTTTTCAGCACTTCGTGAATTGGAAGGTCGAAAATTTTGGGGTCAGTTACATGTTAAAGATATTAGACGAGTTCGGTGCCGAAAACTTTACCTGTTCAAGTCGATCGGCAATATTGGTTCTATCAACAATCACCATGGAATGGGCAAATCCACAAGCAACACTACAATAACAAATGGCCTAAAATAAGTTACGATGACACAACTCTCAAGATAATATAGTTTTATAATAATACGAACCTGATAACATGCATTCCCTCTAAAATATCTACTTTTTTTGGAGCAGCAGAAGATCTGCAAAGCAGAGACAGAAGCCAAAGGCCAGAAGATAAAAACAGAAGATGAAACACGAAAATTGTAAAGTTGATGCATATATTTATGAGGGTGTGCTTACGCGCCTATATGATTAATAACAATAAATTCATTTATTATAAGCATCACATACTTTTGCCCACTGGGTCCATATCCTAGTTCTCCAGATTGAGCATGACCCCAGCTTATGCACGAGAAATCGGCGCCAACAAAGTGGTGCATACTGCCTGAATCCATACAGCGTAGATGCCAGCCGCTGTTGAATAATGTCAGCTTAGTACTATATTCTCACATTACATAAAAATCTCAATTACTTTGGCATGAAGAAAACTTCATATTGAGCAATGTGAAATCAAAAGATCATTCTGCCTATGTACAGATCATTAGGGAGAAAAGGTACGGATTTTACTTAAAAACAGTTTTTATTTTTGTACGTATAATATTTTCCAAAAACCAAATAATGCCCTTTGACTATCCATCCAAATAAGTCGATATTTGAAGGGAAGGTTCTCCAGAAGTTCATGTCTAATTCAATTTCTATATTCTTCACGAAATATAAAACTGGACTCTTGTTTCTCTGCTACTAAAAATCAGTGCATTTAAGTCCCTGTTTGAGCTACATTCTCTAAAAACTCATTTTCCCCCCAAACTCATTTCTCCCAATATAAAAATTTTGCATGTAAATTCAAAAAAATCACCATTATAAAACTCATTTTTCACAAAAAATGGGGCAGGAACAAAGCCTAAATATATATCAGTCACAATTCAGGTCAAACTCATTTTTATAAATAGCAAACATGTCGATCGTTTTGAATTCCAAGGAAATCCAAATTGATAGAGCAAGAACCTTAAATCCATGACAGGCTTGGGATACATCCAATCATCCCCCGTGTTCTTCATCTTGCCCCACATGTAAAGCTGTCCTCCTCCTGAGAACAAAAATTAATAGCAGTTTCAGAATTATAAGATTCAGAAGAAGTTAGTATATGGCTGAGGTCAAAGATCATATGAAGCATAAACATACAGATAAAACTTTAAGCTGAATTTCAGATGCCAGATTTTGCCATCCAACTCCATGGCTTAAAATAAGTTTCTTACACTATTAAGTCCCTCCCTGAACATGGCCGACACATACACAGAGAATGTGAACTAAAAGAATTTATGAATACAACCTTCCACATGCCTAGTGTATGAAGAGGTGAAAACTTGCTCCAGATATTAATATTGAGCTGTTGATATTTAATACGTGAGAACAGTTCACCTTATCATTATAATTTCAAAACACAACAACAGACTGTAGGATATGTTGAAAAATTTTCAGGGAAGTCCTCCACAATTTTACAAGTTGCAAATAGAGTTCCTTACAATAAACTTCTATGATTCAAGGACAGAAAAGTATCGAATTACAGACACTTCGTATCATTTAATTCCTGAGAAACAGAGTGTAAATGGATGCCAACTGTCAATATTTAGCAAAAGAAAAGTCCCATATGCTACATCTTACCTATCGTTCTCTAGGGTGCAATAGATAATGAAATATGATTTTGTCGTCATTTTTCCTTGTAATTAACAGATACATGCAGGAGTAGATTGATAGCCCATTTCCCAAAAAGTAATACCATTTCTGGTTCCTTGTCTATCTCCTACTCTACAAGATGGAGCTTGATTAAAATAAGCAAACAGATAGCAAGGCGCAAATCATACCAGCTGTACATGCAGAATTAGCGGAACCTGCGGATACTACTGCCTCAGGAGGCAGAATATTATTTCTTGTGAAAACGTCGACACGGCGAGGAGCCCATTCGTCCTTCTGTTCTCTATGTCCAAGCCTGCAATCAGTAAGCAGCTACTGAAGTTCAAAAAGAAAAAGAAGGTGCAAAAGCAAACAAATTTCTGACAACTGAAATCAATATTAAGTACCTTCCATAGCCACCGAAGCCCCAACTAATATTTTGTTCAGCATAAAAAATCAGAAATGCATCATAAGATTATGAGTTCCTTTTACATAGTGGATAATCATATGGACAGAGCAAATAGATATACATATGCAAGCAAAACTTACGTGTAGACGAAGCCATTCTTATCCACTGCCACTGGAGAACCCAATCAAATGGGAATTGCATATTAAACACACAATGAACAAATAACTGATGTAAAAATAGAGGCATTGATTGTAAAATATTAGCAGGATGAACCTGTATGATTTGTTCCACAAGCAACTTTGACTATGGTCTCTCCAGAAAGAGAGGCTATTCCTCTAGGACGAGGTTGAGCTTCATAAGCAAGCCTCACAGAGCTATCTTTAGTATTGTACTGCCAATGGAAATAGCATCTTCTAATTACTCAAAGAAAACAAAAAATCATGCAAATATCGATCCCATGCAAAGGGAAAATGAGAAGAACTCCATACATAGAAATGCATTAATTGTAACTTCTTAATGTTTGGACAAGCCATTAGGAGAGACCACACCAATCCACTACAGGGATTCATTCTAAAGAAATTATTTTAATGGGACCTACTTTCTCAGGAAGAAAAGGAACAAATGGCAATTAACTACGTCCAAAGGTTACAATTATACCGAACTTTGTGGTTTCTTAGAGAATGAAAACAGGAAATAGCATTTTCTTCCTTCTATAATATTATATGTTAAAGTTTTCTTGAGCTCATATTTTTTTCTCAAGATATGCATATTTATGCATTCAAAATTAAGCATCCCTTGACACGAACACCTGAAAAGAAACATAACATCAGCAACTCCATATCCAGGCAAAACCCGTCATAGCCAGAAACAAAAGCAAGCAGCTTCAAGAATCAGAGCAAATTTGACAACAAAGCAAAACTTCACATTGAATCTGATAGCTGTTAAACATGCTAGCGTGTCAACATTTAGAAGATGACCAATTGAAAGGGCAGTAAACAGAGAGAAACCACAAACAAGCTACTACAAGTCAAGTGTACTTTCCAGTGAGACAGTAACTGACTTCTGGACAATAATCTTGAGGTCCAAGACATCCAATAACTATGCAACACAGGTACATAATACTAAATAGACTCTGAGGTAAAAGTTACCCCAACCAACCACGGTGAACAGAAATTTTAGGACCAGTGACCATACCTCATTGTCAGTACTATGGCCAAGCTGACCATACTGAGGAAGACCAGCAGTTCTAGAAAGTGTTAAAAAGATAGCAAATCAAAAATTTATCACGGATAAATGAGAGAGAAATGTCCCTTGAGCCAACACTTTGAATTAAAATGCATTTTAGAGTAGAAACCACAAACAAATCAGTAAACCATACAATATAGAAGCTCCTTCCGTGGAAGTTAGCCACACTGTAAAATCGCCCCCACAAGCAATAGTTTTGACTTCAGACACGAGACCACGAACTGGAGATGGTTCAACTTCTGTACAAATTTGTCATAGAAAATAGTGTGTGTTTACAGAAGCCAGTATAAGAGATCAGAAATGTTGTAATTTATGTAAAGTTCGTTGCTTAATTAAAGTTCTGATATCAATTCATCAACAAATCCCACAACCATCCACATTCACATTCTCTTCCTCCTCCTAATTTCATCTATCTCATCATGTCATCAAGATGATTAAATGGATTTTCTCATTGAGCGACAATTCACTTTTAAGACTTATAATAAGCTGGCATCTGAACCATGTCAGTGAACCCATGTACTATTAAGATAACCTCGTCTGTTTTATGTATCCTTCATATGAGATTCTCATAATCAAAATATAGAGCACTTTACATAAACAGATCTCTGTTCTCTTCGTATTAACAAGTTTAATATTTCATTCATAAAAACAAAGACTAGGTCAGGACTTCATTGAGATAATAAGAACTAAATCAAGGGGATAGTAAAACAAATACAATTAAACAAACAATGACTATACCCTATTGGAAAAACTCTTAGCAGGGGAAACCTCTTCCAAAACAGTGTACAGACAAAAAAAAAATGAGTACGCAAAGATGACCCTAGAGAATTTTAAACAGTTAAAAATCTTATAAGATCCGGATGTATATCCTTGTATTGAAACTTTGAGAATATAAATCTAGAAAGCCCTTGTAAGATTAATGAATCAGTTATTTTTGCATTTCAGTTTTGAAAATCAAGTAAAAAGGATTCATGTCAACTCTTTTTAGACAACGTGAATCTTAAACAGCATGTCCAAATAAATATTGTATTGAATTCAGAACCCACCATTTTTAACAGAACCTGAACCGAGCTGCCCATGTTTATTCCAACCAAAAGCAAGAGACAGCCCATCTTCAGTTACTACCACAGTATGACACCTTCCAGCTCCTGCTGTAATGACTTTATGACTGGAAAGGAGGGGATTGAAAAAATAAAAATAAAAAAATTAACAGATTATATAATAGCATGACGTCTTATCCAGGGTAATTCAGAATGTCCCTTGGCTCCAATTAAATATATTTCTTCTGCAAAAGGATTATCATGGTTCAATAGAAAATATACGGAACAACAGGGCCTTTCCCAACCTTGTGTACCTAAAGGACATCTCAACACGTTATATTGCATAATTTACATGCCCATGTATGTTTGTAGTACATGTTTAACAAAGATGACAAAGACGGTAACTGCAAAGCAAAAATTGGTAAATTAAAAAACTACTGCATCTAAGTTAAAAGGAAAGCAAAAGAACACAACAACTGACTTGATCAATTCTGAAACGACTGTCGGTCTATCACGCTGAATTGTATCTCCATGACCAAGCTGCCCCTTCTGCGCATGTTACAGTTGTGAATCTGCTTAATTGATAATGCAATAAAAACAAAGAAATGGAAGGACCAGCACTATGATAGAAACAAATAATAGCCATTTAGCTGAAACTTAACATGCCTCATTACGACCCCATGTGTAGCAACGCCCTTCAACATCCAATGCCACACAATGGCAAGACACTACATTTCATATTAGCACATTAGGTAAGCAAATACCCATTCAAATTCAAAAATGGTGCAAACTAACTAAACCTAAGAAGAAATAAAACTAAATCAAGAACCTCCTTTCAAGTCATTTCAGTAAGAAGTACCACTTCATCAAAAGGAATGAAAACCAATAAATACTTCAAACAGAACAAAGTTGTGAAATATATTCTCACCACAACCAGAAGCGACGAAACGAATGTCGACGCCCATTAGAGGACGGAGCCTCGTCGGTGAAACCAAATTCCACTCAGCAGGTACCTTGCGGCGACCAACGGCATCCCAAGCCGTGGTACCACAAAACAAAAGCTCCCTACCCTTTATCGTCTCTTCCTCCTTCTCCACCTGCTTCTCCGGGTCCACATCCGCCATCTACCGCCAAATCAACACAACCACCCTAAATCTTTAAAAGAAAAACAAATTAAATCTTTAAAAGAAAAAAAAAAATTCAAAAACACAAAACAAACAAATTCCAAAATCCTAATAAAATAAATCATTAACCAGAAAACCCACTGGAGGGAGGCCTCCAAAATCTTCTTTAACTGCCTTAGTAACAAACGCAGATAACTTCACTGTAATCTGAGGTAGGCTTTTAAGAAGAACAATGAAATGCCCTAGCCAGAATTGAGGAAAAAAAAACGAAGGAACCCTACTGCCCACTAGATAATTTTTTTCCAATTCTTTACTTTATTGGCAAGTGTCTCGTTGTATTTGTTCAAATGACTTCGTTACCATTTTTGAATTATTTTTCGAAAAAAATGATGTTTTACAAGTAGTCGTTTTCAGTCGGATTTTCGGCCTTTTTGGCTGATGCACCTTTTGAGGGTTCAAGAGTTCATAACGAGTTTCCAAGGATGGCAAAAAAAAAAAATTTGATCATTTGACATCCATGGATCCCGCCTCAAATGGGGTGGGATTACCAACCTAACCAAGTAAATTATGCGGGGATAGAGTGGGGTCATTGTTTCGAAACGGGTACGAAAAATATAATCCGACTTCGTTACCCTCAAAGTTCAAAGTTAATTTCAAAATTAGATTTTTTATTAAACAAAAATAATAGATTTATCATTATTTTTTTAAAAATATATAAATATTTTTTTAATAAATTGAAAATAATAATAATAATAATAATAATATTTAGTAATTAAAGATATAAAAAATAAATGGGGCAATAAATAAGGTAGGAATCCCACCCCACCCCCCTTTAACCGAGTATGATGATGGATCAAGATCACAAAAATACTAGACAAAATGGATATGGGAATGGCGAACTCATCCCGTACCAACCCCTTTGCCATATTTATTTGTGGAAATTACACAAAACCCTAGTTTAAATATTCAGTATTCTAAAATCACATAAAAAGTTTGATATTTCAAAAATCAGATATATTATATTTAAATATTAAATATTAATTATACAAATTTCATTTTCCAAACCCTAATCCTCTCCCCTCCATCTCTCGCTCTCTCTTCACAATTCACACTCCTCGTCGGCAGCCGCTCTACCCTCTTCCTCTGCCGTCGCCATTGAGGAATGCCCACCGCCGGAGACACCTCCTACCCCCGCTACAAAGCTATGTTTGATGTAAGATCGAGCAACGGTTCTTTCTTTCTCTTCTCTTCATATCTCATCTCTCTCGCTTTACCCTTTCCCTCAAACTGCCAGCAACATTGAATAGTGCCATCTGCTGGAGATGTGAGAGTCAAGTGGCGGCATGGTTGCTATAGTGCGACGTCCTCACAGCCGGCGATGTGAGTGATTTGGCCGAGCGATGTTAGTAATTTTTCCGGTCGGTGGATCTAGGTGGTTGGCTATGGTGTGGTGCACATAATGGTGTGGTAGTTGGCGTTTGTTTGTGGTGGTGATTTGAGGCGTTTGTGGTGGCTGGTGGTGGCAAATCTTATGTTTTCTTACGATGGTGTTACAGGTGTTTGATGGTGGTGGTTGTGGAGATGGTAGATCTGTGGTGGTATGTTTCGGGCAGTGGTGATGGATCTATGGTGGCGGTCCATGTGGTGGTGATGGTGGTCCGGGTGGCAAAACGGTAGTACGGTGGTGATTTTTGTGGGGTGTTGGCGATTTTTTATCTAGTTTGTTGGTGGTAAGGTGGTGCTAGTTGTGGCGTTTGAGATGACATGGCTGTCGAGAGATGGTAGTGGTGGTTTTGACGGCGGCAGTTATGACTCGATGCAATTGACAGCAGTCATGGAGTGGTGGTCACAAGTGTTGGTTTCGGTCACAAATGACTTAATATGTGACATATAAACATGTGACCCAGAAATAATATGTGACTTTAAAATTCGACAATTTGTGACTAAAAATTAATATGTGACCTGAAATTTTTTTATTCGTGACCTATAAAATTATTGACTTGAAACATAGAAATAATTCGTGACCTACAAAAATTTTGATTTGTGACCGATAAACAAATTGTGACTTAAAATTTTTGAACCGTGATAGTAAAATGATTTGTGATATATAAAAATTATGATTTGGAATTGACTTTAAAATGAGTTATGTCTAATTAAATTTTTGATTTGTGACCGATGAATAATTTGTGACATATAAAATTTTGCTTAGTGATTTTTAAAATTTACCTTAAAATGAGTTGTGATCAATAAAATTTTTTATTCATGATCGATGAATAATCTTTGACTTACAAAATTTTGATTTGTAACCAATTTGCAATGAATAAATTGTTAAGGTCACGGTTCACTGATTACAAGTTTGAGTTCATAAGTCAATCATTTTTTA
>CAIGRL010231785.1:597-16573 GCA_903798325.1 Fraxinus xanthoxyloides
ACATTATATTATTAATATGTTCTTTGAATTTTTATGGATTGAATTAATATTATTCGACAGATATTTATTTATTTATTTTTGAATTGTGCTACGTTAATTTGCAAAGCTACGAATGAAATGCCATTATTTATATTTATGTAGTGTTATTGTAAATGTTAAAAAATTTAATTATGGTACGGAACCGAACCGAACCTGAACGGTTCCATAATTATATTTGGACCGACGGTTCCATTTATTAAATACTTGAAAATTTTGGAACCGAAGAGAACAGAACCGAGTCAAACCGACCCACGGACAGCCCTACCCCCACCACCTCGCCCCAGAGCACTGTGGAGGAGGTAAATCGCGCGATGTGCTTTAACAGACCAGTGTACAAGAACTGTTATACTGGTGCCCACAATGTGTAGAATATTTTATTGAGTGAATATTGGTGGAGATTGTTTACTGTAGCAAACAATGTTTGAAAAAATTGATGACAAACATGGGCTATATGAACTCTCAAATTAGTGGTGTTAATCAGTCAAGTCGAGTCGGCTTGAAACTCGATGCTCGAATTCGGTTGGACTAAAAATGATTCGATTTTTTTTTGAACTCATTCGAACTTTAGCTCGATCAAAACAATTAGGCTCGACTCGAGCTTTCAGCTTGGTCATTAGCGACTTAGGCCGAGCCTACTTTTTTTTTTTTGTTTTAGTTAGTGACAAATCTAACATTTTTTTAGAATTTAAAATTTGTGCAATTTATACAAATTATAAACTAAATAAAAGTTAACCCTCAACTTTTTTTCTTGCACTGGACCGACTGCAATTAACGTGGCTGAGTTAAAATTGTTTAGAATAAAACATTTCGTGTACATTTTTTCTTGAAACAAATAAATTTCAAAACTATATATTTCTTTTTAAAGTTAAAACTAGTTGAAATAAAATGATATGAAACTCAAAATTCTTACCTCATATGTATAGGAAAAAGAATATATCCGTTTCAACCCAATTTGAATACAACAGTTACTTGTCACGTAACAGCTGGCAACAGTAGCTACCTGTAAGTTGCCTTGTACTAGGTGATATAATTTTACTTTATTTTTAAGTTTTTGCTGGAAGTTTTATTTTTATTTTTTTTAGGCTTGGCTTTTTACGGGCCGAAAATGACCCGTAACACGAGCCATTGAGCCACAGGGTTTGTCCAGGCTCGAGTCAACGTCCCAAAATGGAGCTCGGCCTGAATTTCGACTCAATTCTTTCGAGCCACAAGCTGAGTCGACTAGAGATTTTACAAGGCCGAGCCACGAGCCGTTCAACCGACAAGCTAAATTGACATCATATCCAAACATCAATTATTTTTTGTGGAAATTAACCACATACTCATCATATAATTAATATTCGAATATTACTTTTGAATTTTTCTCGCCATAAGTACTTTATTATCACAGTCAAATCAAAAAGCTGAAATTACAATCAATTCATCCATGCAATTATACAATAGCCAAATTCACTCCCCCAAACAAGCAATTTTAATTAATTCCCCATGTTGATAACCCCTAAATTGAAGTAATATCCCATTCCAACCTCCCCAAATCTACTCAAACGATTATGCATCTCAAGAAAATCATTGAAAATGTCACCATAAAATGAAAAAAGAAAAACGAAAAAAAAAAAAAGGCAATATGTGATGAATTCCCCCCACATTATTTGTAACACAGAGTCACATAATACATATCAACGAAAATAGATATCGATAATTTGTTGTCATATTTTATTTCAAATATGGCAATGTACAACTGACAATAACAGATGTCTGCTAGTAAAAAAAACATGTCATTTGTTAAAACTTCAAATTACAAATGACAATATTACGTATCGATATATATGATTTATTTTTATTTGAAAATATAATCACTGTATTCGATGTTTGCTAATTGCATATCATACATCAGTTCTCGCCATATTATAAAGTAAATAGCAAATTTAATCTCGAGAAAAACCCAAATTATCATGTGAAATCTGCACCACAATCCGCCAACATCCCAGAAGATGTATACTAATGGATAAATTCAAAGGATGAAGTTGCCCAGTATATACTTTGGAATAGATGGTTGTCTCCACCATTTTTCTCTTGTTTTCATGACTAAAAATGGAAGACTCATTGATGTTGTATATATATATATAGAAGTTATTATTTTTTTTAAAAATAATTTACATATAAGTTAGTACTTCTAGTTATATTTCCATTATGTAGTAAAGTGTGAGCTCTTTTTTAATAGTAGGACATACACGAATTTTTCAGTGTATTTGTTTTGTACTTAATTTTAAGCATTTTTACATTCTCAAAAATCTCTTATTTTACTTTAATATTGTGTTAAGCACATTTTACCACACACTTCACCATCTAGACCATTGACCCCACCACTAATAATATTGTAATTGGCAGCGTTAATTTTTTCCCTTTTTTTTTTTTTTGGGTCCAACACTCAATCACACTCTGCCAAGAGTGAACTTGGCAAAATGCCAGATAAAATTCCCTAACATTGTAGCATGATTATTTCACCACGGATAAAGCTTCTTGTACAGGAAATGTTGCCCAGAAAATTGTGACACGAGTGAGATGACATATTGTGATTGGCAATGTTAAAACTATTTTTTGTCCAATTGTCATCACAGTCTGCTAGTGTGAACTTGGTAAAATTATCTGGCATTATAGCATGGTTGTTTCACCACCACAATAACTACCATTAACGCCAGAGTCAAATTTAGGAATGTTAATTTAACTTGTTCGTTCGAACGTCTCGTGACCCGAACTTTAAAATGCCCGAGCCAACTCCGGCCAAGCCTCATTTTCGAACGATGGCTTAAGCCTGAGTAGGCCCATGTGGCAAGCCAAAATGGCATGTAACCCGAGCCACAGGCCGGGTGCCTGCTTGAAGCGGGCAACTAACAGCCTTTCCGGGGCCGCACTCTAGCTGCGACTTGTTGCTCGCGAGCTCGCTCAGCCTAACTCGTTTACATACTTAATCAAATTAGACGCATCTACTACTTAGTTGAACCCATAAAAATGGATTTTACCAAACAAGCATAATCGTAAAAATTCAACCTTCCTGCCACCACAACAAACAAACACACACACACACACACATGTAGAGAACCAGGTTTTTTAGATTCAGTGACAAACAAAAAATACTTCTTTAATTTCTAGGGAAAAAGTAGAAACTTAAACTCCAAAAGCAAAATCAGATCTGGGATAGCTATCCAGCGATAGCACTATAGGGTGTAGTGATGATGGTGTTGCGATAACGACATTTCAAATCTCGAAAATTGGCTGTGGTATGGTGGTAATTGCAATGACATAGAGCGTGTTAGTGGTGGTGGTGTTGATATTATTTCTTTTTTAATTCAGAGGTGTTGTTGACAGCATAGAATGTTTGGCTACTGACAATTACGAGTAGTAGTGGCGGCGACGACTGCGACTAGAGAACACGAGTGATTATGGGATATTTGGATTAGGGAAGGTTGATTAATAATAAATTTGAAATAAAAAAGAATATGAATAATGTTATATATCATTACTGGTCCTAGAACACCAGTTTATGTAGCACTATTTATTAAAATGGAATGAATACAAGAAATTAAAATTTGTAATAAACTAGAGAGAAAATGAGAAGAAAGTAAAGAAGTCAATAGACTTATGTGTTTTATTAAAAGTCAAAGTATCATATTTATAGAAAAAATTGGGGGATACAATGGTAATAAAAATTATGATTATAGGAGTATAACTGTTATTCACTAATAAAATATTATTTACAATACTCACATTTGAATGACACATTATAAAATATCTATCTAGTTAAAACTTTTTCAAGAAAATCTATTGAAACAAAACTTAATCTAAGGAAAAAGAGTACAACTATTCCCCACGATTTCAATTCGAGTCAAGCGATCTCTGTCTTGTACGTCAATATCTTCAATATTGCAATTCTGGTAGTCTCATATTGTCTTGGATAGTTTTAAAATAATGCATTCTTCATATGATAATCTTTTCAACCTTTGATGAATGTAGTAACTTGATAATTAAAAAGTAGCTATGTTGATATCTTCGGGAGTCTCATGGATACAAGACTATTATTTTTAGACTAAATGTTTAAGTGAGAAAAATCCTAATGAAGGGACAAAAATACATTATTATTTTTTGAGTACGCTACAAAAGTTGTCTCATTAAAATCTTGTAAAAAAAAATTCAATAGGAAAAAAACTTTGTCAAATAAAAAAGAGTACAACGCATAGTCCATCAATCTCATGATGATAATACTTGAATTATATGTTTTAGACATATTAAATCTTTCAAGGTAATATCGATAACCATGGCAAATGAGTTGGCTATAATCAAATTTAGCCCATGTTTGATTCACATTAGAATTTTCATTTTCATTCTTTTACTCATTGTTAATCGTATATTCTTCAATAAAATAATATTTTCTATCACATCAATAACTTTCCTTATTTTTAATCACGTTCTCCATCAATCTATTATTCCAAAATACATTTTTCCAAAATAATGTGATTCAAACACACTCTTATTATATGCATATCAAATTACATATGTTGTCAAACTAATAAAATGGATACTTGTGATTATTTCTTCAATCAATATATTTCGAAGAATTTATTTTGATTCCTCGCTATTAATATATGATGCAATACATCATGTACAAAACTGTTGTCAACAAAATTATTATTTTTTATTATTTTTTTACATAACGACGAAAATGGAGCAATTGGCAAAGATATTCATATTAAGGATGTATATACTCTTGATGAATATTTAGTTTAGACATAAAAGAAAATTAAAATAGCTGAAAAGGTTCAGATACCGATAATTTGAAAATTAAGATATAATACCAACTAATTACTCTCTAGAACTTTAATTCGAGTTTGCACATTTACATCTGCTATAGAGATATTGTTGATTTCTTTGACCGGTAGATGCATTTAAATGAATTATCTTTCAAACTTTTGATTAGAATTATCTTTTGCGAGGATCTAAAGAATATAATGATGCATTTGTAAATTATTTTTATTTTCTTAATTCTTTCCCTTAATGCTGAGAAAATTATTCAATCAAATTGACAACAAATTGCATTATAAAACATCACCCATTTAAAATAACGGTTGAAGCTACTCATTTATTTTTCGCATTCTTTACTTGTCATCTCAGTGCATTGTCGTGGATCAATGTTATATATACACTATCAAAAGAATTTGATGGAAAATTATACATTATACACTAAGCATAAGCCAAGTTATAACAAGGAGAATTACAATGTTGATATGATGCACAATAGTATTCTCTAAACAGAAATGGAAAATAAATTGTTCTCGATAGTAATTATTCAGAAATTGATTCAAGGCGTTTAGCAATTAATAGTACTAAAATATTTATTGATATCATAAACAACATATATCAAAAGTTTGGGATGTAGACTCACTAGCATTGACAAGATCCACCGACTGGATTGCATAATCTGAAACCCGTAATTTAACTTTTGAGCAATAATTTTGTAAACTTCAAGCTGCGAACATAATGCAATCATCTACTAGATATATCAAATTTATTAAATACAAATAATATTTGGATGGTCAACATGGAGAGTGTCTGGACCTATATATCAACCTAATTAATTTTCAGAAACATAAGAATTTCGTCCCAACTTTAGCTAATGATGACTGATGATCAACTCAATAAAGAGAACAAACTTATTAGATTGAAGTTAATATTTATTTAAATCACCGTTTCACATAATCTTTAATCCAGTGATGGTTTAATTAGTCATGCCAAAGTATTAAACTTCTTTGGTCAACGAAATTCGGATTCTTAATAATATTTGATTTGTCTCAATGTGATATTCATTACAAGACTTGATATTGTATTAATAATCGCTATCATTTTTATTTTTCTCTTTCACGGAGTTGTGACAACTTTAATAGTATGTTCAAAATATCTATTAAGAGTAAAACTACGATCAACAATTGTTATTTAAACCAATGATATCAAATAGTTAAAAAGAATTTAGATATTTAAATGAACAACACCTAAATTTTAACAATTAAAAATCTCAATTTTGAGCGAAATTCAATAATGCAAAAAAAAAAGTGCTTTTAATATTCAAACTAAATAATTTAGATTCAAAAATTTGAATTTGAATTTGAATTTAATTTTTTTATAAATCACATGTTAAAAAATATTAATTTATCAATGTAAACTTCTAAATTTCATATTCTTGAATATGCAGGAAATCATATCACTAATTCACTGTGAACAAAAATATTTAAGCATTGTATTAGAAATATTGAATGGCAAACTTGTACGTATCGTCATGTATGCGTATATGTATCTATATAATACATAAAATTGGTAGGATTTCATGTGGCCCCAAAAAATTACCATACACGCATTTAACACGGGGAATGTATATGCCCTTTGATAAGTCATGACCAAATTTTGTTTTTCTTTCTCAAGCAAATTCTATGGTCACGAGTTCTCAATATACAATTTCATTTATTTTCTTATGAATGCACTCAAAAGAATACATAGTAAGTCATTCATGAATTTCGTTTCAACTTTCAAGTAAATAATTATAACAATCAATACATGATGAATGACAAAATTTACATATAATCAAAGCCTTTTGAATAGGAATGGCAACAGGATGGGTGGGCCATTCCCACCCCGTCCCATCAGGTATTTTTGTTACCTTACCCTATCCTCATATTCGTTTAAAACGGGATAGGGTGGGATAGAGGCAAGTCCTCTGTCCCATTTATCGTCCTATAATTTTTTTTTGTTTGAAAAAAAATTTAAATTTGAAATTAGTTTTAAATGGGATGGGTAGCGGAGCAAAGACAATGATTCCCATATTCGCCCCAATACCCATTTCGGGTTAGCCAAATTCACATGTGCAAAAGCGAACTCCATTGAATACTTTGTATGGAAACCTGAAATTGGGACGTCAAAATTAAACTTTAAATATAGTGTTCAATTTCAAATTAGATTTTCACGCTCCAATTCAGAGTCCATTTCTACGCCACTATATTTCAACTATTTAAAAAAAAAGAAACCTCAGCAACAAAACAGAACTATTAGGTACGATGATATTTAGGAATGAATTAAAATTTATGGCTTTCGAGGAACTACCACCTTCAGACTTGTAAATGAATAAAATCTCTAATGTCTTTCAAATTACTACAATGTTCTTTTAAATACATACGCCAAATAACAGATACTGACCCACTAACAGCACTAGCGCATTTATAGGAGACTAACGCAAAACGGAAGTAAAAGATTTACCAGCATAAATTTTTAAAACAAGAAAATTGGTATTCACAAAAAAACGAAACTTGTATTCAATTCCATGATGACGGAAAAACGTTCAAAAAATTTTAAATAGACGTTACAAGAAACCCTAAAAGTATAGAATAATAAAATATTCCAAAAATAGCGAAAACTCAAAACGGGAAATACAAAAATTAATTATTCGAAAACTTAAATGAAAGAATTTGACTAAAATCCCGAGATCTCGGGCTTTGTCCCGAGTCCAATTTTTCAGGCCGTTTTCAATTAGTCTGCCAAATTTCAGCTCATTTCAACACCGTCGCGACAAATGAAAAAATTGCCCCTGGCACTGTCTTTTTTTTTTTGTTAGTTTTCTGTCCAACACTTCTTCAAACTCCAAATCTAATTGTCTTACATCAAAGACCCACATAACTAACTATTAAGCCTATTCTCAGCAGACTCAGTCCACTAGACCCAACTAAGAGAATATACAACAAAGATATAAATACCCATATTCATTAAACAAATATAAAAGCATCATTTTAAAGTTTCAGAAGTATCTTTACTGTCCTTCAGCCCCCTTTTTTCACATCCTTGTCTGAACCACAAGCTCAGGTTGTCTCCTCTTCAGCACATCAAGATCTTCCCAGGTTGCATCTTCGATGGTTGTTCATTTCCACTAAATAAGCACCTCGACCCCTGCTTTGTGCCCTTTCTTTTTAAGTCTTCTCTCCAGGATGGCCTCAGATTTCGGCATCAGGGCTCCCTCTGGTGTCACTTGCGGTAACTGTGAATGGGCTTGGGTATGGGTTCCTAGTGAAAGCCCAACATAGGCTAACCAGAAGATGGGGGAGGGGTGAATTAGTTATTAAAAAAAATTTCATTAATTACTCAAGATTTAATCTAATGAACACACAAATGATAGAGAAATAAACTAAACATAATTAAGAACATAAATGAGACGACATAAACTTGCACAAAGTAAAAACGTTATATGGAGGTTCGATTCAATGCAATGATCTACGTCTCCTCGTTACCAAGATCTCCAACACGAGTAAAACCTTTTTCACTATATTGATTGACCTATGGTGCAATCCAACCATTTACAAAGCTTTCGGTGACTTTCAACTAAGGAGCATCAATTCTTATATAATGTTGAGCTTTCTGGGACATCAACACGACTCTCAATTTAAAATGAATTTATAAGAGAAATCTTATCTTCTTATCTAATAGATAAGAATGGCAAAAAAACTCGTGGGCTCGGAAAGCTAGGGCTCATCTCAGAAAAAGCCAGAGCAAAGCCCGGCTCTGGCCGAGCCCCATTTTGGGGCATCGGCTCGAGCTCGGCTCGTTTCTTAAAAAAATTAAATTTTGAATTTCTGCCTGCTATTCTGCTAAAAATTCAGCAGAATTTCTATATGTAGCAGGCAGATTTAAGGAAAAAAAATTTAAGACAGAAATTATGCTGAAAATTCAACAGAATTTCTGTCTGTAACAGGCAGATTTAAGGAAAAAAATCGAGTAGGCTCGGCCCGCTAAGGCTCGAGCCCAAAGCTCGGGTCGAGCTTCATTTTTTTGGTCGGACTTGGCTCGGCCCTGCTTGGGCCCAAAAAAGTTCGGGTTCGGCTCGAACTTTTTTTTTTCCGACTCGGGCTCGACTCGACTCGTTGACATAGCTAATAATAGATTCAAAAAAGAGAACAAGAAGAGAAGAGGCAAACACTTCAATGGATGGTAATGAGTATATCTCAAAATGTTGAGTTAAAAAACTTTTTGAAAAAATAAGGATTTTCAAAAAATTAATCACTCAAAAGTTTTTCGAGAATTTAATTCTTTTGATCTTCTAAGAATAGAGAATAAGGTGGTTGTAAATAATAAAAGCCTCACTTTTAATGCTCAAGAAAAGTTGTTACAAAAGAAAAATGAGTGAGGTATTTATAGAACTCAGAATGGTAAAAAAAAAAAAAACTCTATCATGTCAGACGCACTATATTGGAAACTAGCTATTTTTATCAGAAAATCAGAATGGTTAAATTTTTTTACCGTTGTAGCCAAAAAGCTATACCGATCGTCCGGTACACCCTTTTTGACTTGGAACATCCTCGTTTTTGAATTTTATCAAATATAGGTATTTGATGGACGTTTAAAATTTTTTTCAAAGTATTTATCATATTTTAAAAATACGTGTTTCGATTTTTACCTTTGAAAACTTACTTTTCGAGTAAAACATTTTTGTCATGATTTTTCGATCGTAAAATCAAAACTTTGAACTCGTCCTGAATTACTACCAAGTATTGAAATGTTTTATCTTTACATATGATTGTGAAAAGTCTAAATACTTTATCTTTAACATCCTGACATGCATTGCTTGATCGTACTTCGACTTTTTATCTCGATTCGCGTTGATGCATCGTTTTATGGGTTTTTCAATATCATTCTTCATAGATTTGATTGATTGATTTTGTTTCCACATCGATCGTTGTATGCAAATTACTTGATCTCGAACTTCATGTAATCAATTTTCATTCTTGTGCAGTAATCACTATAGACACTCGAAATAAATTTGTTAGATGTAAACACAATTTGTTTGTGATGATCAAAACGAGATTTCAACCATATGTCAACAATTTTCTCCTTTTTGATTATTACAAACACGATGATTTGCGATGTACAAATTAAACAAATTGATAAGAAATAAAGTTTACATACATATATTCCCCATATCTATTTTGCTTATATTCCCCATGTTTAACATAATCAGACAAATCCATATCACATATCTTCCCCCTTTTGTCATAAGCAAAAAACAGTTATAGGTAGCAAGAAAGAATCAACAAAAAATATTTCATTGCAATACATAATTCAAGTAAACATTCCAATACGTAATCAAAATAGTTAACCATAGTTAAGCTAGCAATTTCAATCATAGTCAAAATAAAACTATTGTGCCGGAGGAAGGGGCGGGTGCGGGAGTTGAGCAAGTACATTCGCAAAGAAGGAGGTCATCTGATCGTGCATAACGGCATGCTGTGTCCGTATATGACGCAGTTCGTCGCTCATCCCGTCGACTGTCGTAGTGGGATAATCAATCCTCCCATTTAGGAGTGAAAACTGGTCCTCGAAAAGTCCTCGGCCGGTGGGATGCATAGCACTTGATTGGGGGGTAGCGTACGAGGTACCCATGGCATGAGGTATGTCCTCGTCATCGTCGTCCTGTTCTTCCTCGAAAGGTAGTGTAGAAGGCCCCGAAGTCGAGTCTAACCCCTTCGTCTCAGACGCCCATTGCCCATTTTTCTTAATGATTTTCATGCATTTAAGTGTGGTGGAATTAATGGTGTCGGTGGGACGGGGTTTAATGAATGCTTCGTCATGAAGAGGAATATCAAAGTGTGTAGAGATTTTAGTTAAAAGCATGTCATAGGGAAGTACCTTAGCTATTCGTGATGAATGTATGAGTTGCATAAGACCCAATGCAATGGTCGGGAAATCAACTCACCGATCGACAAGAAAAGTATCGAGAAGAAAAAGGTCAAAACAATTTACCTCATCCCGATGTCATTTTCTAGGTAAAATGACGTTAGCAATGATGTTTGTTAAGACTTTACACGGGAGAGTAAGTTGATTTGTAGAGATTTTCGTAATATTTTCAAAATTTTTACCCGTACACGACGGCAAGCATCAGTCGGGTTATAACCATCCACCGAAGAGTGGGTTTTACGCACGAAAGTTTGGATATTACAAGGTTCAAGTTCAAGGAGAGTGCTAATAAGAGGTTTTGAAATTGTGATTCGAACGTTTTTAATAAAGCATGAAATGTCTCCTTGACGCGAGGAAAAAGCCATATTTGGATAAAATTCCTTCGTGAGTCGTGGATATGTATTTTCTTCTAACGTTCAAACTGATATCCATCCCATGTTCATAAAGTGTTCTTCTATCCTAAATGCGGGTGCATCGAATGTAAAAGAAGGAAAATTGACGTTTTTTCCTAGTAAGATGGGCATCTTCTCGAAGGGGTTCATCGACGTCTCAGTTTCGATGTCCATTTCTTTGTCGGATGAGGGAGACGGAGAGCGACGAAGGGTTTGCTTGAGTTTCTTTCCTCGGCCTCAAGAAGTCGACATCCTTTCAAAAAAAAATTGGGGATTTTCGGAAGTAGGGCTTGAAGAAGAGAATTCGAAATGTTAGAGTGTAATCTTTGAATAAGTGTTGCAAAACCTTACAAAGTGATGGATGTTACTGCAAAAGTTTGGATTATGGGCAAAATCGAAAGGAAAGTGTGAGGAGAAAGTTTAATGCTCGATTTTGAATGGAAATGAAGGCGAAATGGCTGAAAATTTCAGATTTTTAGAGTGCCAATTTTATTGAAATCGATCTCAAGGAGAAGAAACTTGAAAAATTTGATGAAAATGGGTTTGATTTGGAAGAATGTAGAGATGATAGAGAAGATGGAAGAAAAAATGAGGAAGAGGAATGAGGAAATCGCGTATTAAAGAAACGAAATATTTCTGTACCCAACGTTTAGTAAAATGCGAAAAAGAACCCAAAGGTTCTGTCATTCCGGACGCACTATACCGGATGTCCAGTAATTTTTTTAAATAAATAAAATGTTATGAGAAAATAAAAATAGAGGGAGTTTAATTATGAATGATGTTTAACTCGATAAAACCCAAGCTTTGTCTAATGAACGTGAAGCGATCGGGTGCAAGAGATTTAGTGAAAATATCGGCCAATTGATTTTCTATGTCAACAAATTCAAGTGAGATATCACCAATTTGAACATGATCTCTAAAAAAGTGATGTCTTGTCTCAATGTGCTTAGTTCGAGAATGCAAAACGAGATTTTCAGACAAGTTAATGGCACTAGCGTTATCACGCATAATATGAACATGATCGTGGGATAGGTGATAATCACTTAGAGTTTGTTTCATCCAAAGTACTTGTACACAACAACTTACGGCAGAGATATATTCGGCATTGATCATATATAATGCTACCGAATTTTGTTTCTTATTAAACCACGAAATTAAGGCGAAGCCTAGAAAGTGACAAGTACCTCTAGTGCTTTTCAATCAACTTGACATTCGGCCCAATCGGCATCCGAGTAATTAAGTAAATTAAAGTGAGTTCGTTTTGGATACCAAAGTCCTAAGTTTTGAATTCCACTAAGGTATCTAAAAATCCTTTTAACGACTTTGAGGTGGGATTCCTTAGGGTTGGATTGAAAACGAGCACATAAGCATACACTAAACATAATATCGGGTCTACTTGCGGTTAGGTAAAGAAGGGATCCGATCATACCTCGATATNCCACGAAATTAAGGCGAAGCCTAGAAAGTGACAAGTACCTCTAGTGCTTTTCAATCAACTTGACATTCGGCCCAATCGGCATCCGAGTAATTAAGTAAATTAAAGTGAGTTCGTTTTGGATACCAAAGTCCTAAATTTTAAGGTATCTAAAGATTCTTTTTACGACTTTAAGATGAGATTCCTTATGATTTGATTGAAATCGAGCATATAAGCATACACTTAACATCATATCGGGCCTACTTGTGGTTAAATAAAGAATGGATCCGATCATACCTCGATATTTCGTGATGTCAACGGAAGTGCCTTAGTCATTTTTGTCAAGCTTTATGGAAGTGCTCATTGGAGTGGTTATTGGCTTTAGATCATTCATCTCAAACTTCTTTAATATGTCTAATATGTACTTACTTTGATTTATGAAAATGACCTCACACATTTGTTTAATTTGAAGTCCGAGAAAATATTTGAGTTATCCCCGTAAAATTCCCTTTTTACTCTTGAGTAAGTATTAAATACTACAGTATAGCCCCCTAATGGACTACTATGATACTGTTGCATGATCTGAAGCTAGAAGGGTAACAAAGTTCCAAGATGGATTTTCCCTTTATATAAGAGAAGGCCATTCCGGAGTTGGTACTAGAAGGGTCTAAGGCCCCCTAATGGTAGTTGCATAAAAGCTTCTGCACTAGGGGTCTTGGGGGTAAGTTTTTTTCAACTCTTCTATCCATTTTGCTTGAATTATGCTGATGGCTTGTAATGCTATTTTGTGACTGGTTGGTTGCATCTGTATGTTTTTTGGGTGATAGGGTTTGGTACTTTGAGATATTGGGTTACTGTTTGGGGAATTTGGAGAGTGGTGTTTGGGTTATTTAGGGTATGTAATAGGGATAGGGCATCTGTAACAGTGTTTGTCTTTCGAGTCTTGTACTCCACCATGAAATCATACCTTAATAAAGTTGAAACCCACTTCTATTGTGCTGGTGTCCCAATCATTTCCTCTAACAAATGTTTGAAAGCTTGCTGATTAGTGCAAACCTTGAGACTTTCTCCCGACAAGTAATGCCTCCACTTCCGTACTGCCATAACCAGTGTTAAAAGTTCCTTCTCATAAGTTGATAAGTTCAGGCTCTTTCCTTTAAGTGCTTGTCTTAGATAAGCTATGGGTTGTCCTTCATGCATAAGTACAACACCCAAACTTTCCCTCGATGCATCACATTCAATAATAAATTGTTTAGAAAAATTAGGTACCTTTAGGACTAGGGGGTTCATCATTGCCTGCTTGAGCTGATTGAATGACAGCTGAGCTCTCTCATTCCAACTGAAAGCATTTTTCTTAAGGAGTGAAGTGAGTTTTACTGCTAGAAGTCCATACCCCTGTACAAAATTTATATAGTAACTTGTAAGCCTTGGGAAACCTAGTAGGGCCTTTAGGTTAGCTGGTACTAGTCATTCCTACATGGCTGCCAATTTATGGGGTTCTGCTTTTACTCTCTAATTAGAAATCAAGTGCCTCAAGTATTCTACTCCTTAGCATAAAATTTGTGTGTCTTCAACAGTTCCAGCACAACTTTCAGGTACTGTAAGTGTTCCCGAAGGGTCTTACCGTACCAAAATATCATAAAAAACACTAACACAAATTTTCGTAGATAAGGTCTGAAAACCTCATTCATTAGCCCCTGAAATGTAGATGGACCATTGGTAAACCAAAAGGCATTACCAAGAACTCGTAATGACCCTCATGCGTCCTAAAGGCATTTTTGGGTATATCCCTCGGGTACGTTCTGATTTGATGATAACCAGAACATAGGTCTAGCTTAGAAAAGAATTCAACTACATGGAGTTCATCCAATAATTCATCTATGTTGGGTATGGGATACTTATCTTTGAAGGTGTCTCGATTTATAGACCTGTAATCCACACACATCCTCCAGCCACCATCTGTTTTCCTCACCAATAGTACGGGAGAAGAATAGGGACTCTGACTTCTCCTTATAATGCCACTGTCAAGCATTTTCGAGACTAGTTTCTCAATCTCAGACTTCTGAAAGTAAGGATACCTGTACGGCCTTAGGCTTGCTAGTTTGCTCCTTCTTGCAATGGAATCCTGTGGTCATGACTCCTAAGCGGAAGTAAACCCAGTGGTTCAAAAAAATCCACATTAAACTGTTGGAGAAGCTGTTGAATGCCCGAGTCAATTTCCTGTTTCTGTTCCTGGTCTTCTTTCTGTAGCAGCTGTCTCCAGACTCCTCTCAATGTACATTTCCCAAGCCTACGGTGATGATCAGCCTCTTCCAATATAGCTGAAGGTTGGATACCCTACAACTTAGATTCCACCCCTTTTGAAATAAACTGCATGGTGAGATCAGAAAAATTCCACACAATAGCGCCTAATTGCTTATGCCAATCTGCGCCTAGTACTACATCACAACCACCCAAAGTAAGCACAAATAATGGAGCCATAAACTTTAAATGTTGTACTTGAAGTGGGACCACCTTATAGTAACCTTGGCAAGGGATGCTATGACCATTAGCAACCTTGACTTTCGTTGGCTTTCCTCCACTGGTAGTTGTGATTTCCTTGTTACATTTGAGTCTACAAAACTATGAGTACTACCGATGTCAATTAGGATTACAACTGTGTGCTGGTTTATGTTTCTCTCTACCTTCATGGTTTTGGAAGCATTCGAACTAGCCAAAGCATGTAATGTGATCCCTAAAAGCTCATCAATTTCATACTCATCACCCCAAGTCTCTTGGACCCGTATCACTGCTAACTATCCCTCAGTTTCATCAATTTCTTCCTCCCATACTTCTACCCTCTCTAGTAGGAATAATTTTGATTTAGCACATTTATGGCTTGGATGGTATTTGTCCTCACTGAAGTAACAAATTCCCTTGCTTCTTCGGTCATCCATTTGTGCTTGGCTAACCCTCTTAACTGGAAAGATATTTTTGCAAGGTGGAAAATGGGTATTTGTGGGTGGTTTTAGTTCCCTTTTTGGGAGTGGTGGAGGTAGTTTAAGGACTGGTGCATAGGAGATAGGTTTGGGATTGTATATGGGATGTGGAAAGGAATTTCTAGGGTTAAGGGTAGGGGTGGGCGTGGGTTGGGTTAGGTTGGGTTAGGTTTTGCTCCAACCCAAATCCAACCCAACTTGGTCGGTTTGATCTAAAATCAAACCAACTCAACCCGTGTAAATGTCGCAACCCAACCCAATCAAGTGTTGGTCGGGTTGGGTTGGGTTGCCAAAGATTATCTTTAAATCTTTGTAGTCAAAAGTAATATTTAGTCATATTATATATTTGTATGGGATTCTAAAGTGTTACTGTATACCAAACTTAAAGGAATGAC
>CAIGRL010231795.1:0-11482 GCA_903798325.1 Fraxinus xanthoxyloides
TTCACTTTCCTTAGCACTGCCAATTGTCTTCCCCAGTGATAGGTCCTGAAAAATACAGTAAGATGGAAGAAATTTAGTCGAGCAATTTGAAGTTTTTGTTAACTGGCTTACAGATAGTAAGTTGCATAATAAATTTGGAACATGGAGGACAGATTCTAAAGTTATAGAGTCAGAAATTTGAATACTCCCTTTTCCTGCGACAGTGGAAAGGGAACCGTCTGCAATTTTAACTTTAAGATTGCCAGCACATGTTGAGTATGAAGTGAATAGGTGGTAGGAGTCCATCATATGATCAGAAGCTCCTGAGTCAATGATCCATGGCGTTCGATTTTAAGTGGTGGAGTTCAATGCTCTTAAAAAATTACCTCTGTGGGCCAGTGAACCTGAAGCATTATTTGTAGAGGTTTGACTTGATGATTGGAGTGTAGAGAACATTTTGTAGAGTTGCTCCATCTGCTCGAAATTAAAAGCACCGTTGGACCCATTAGTTTTTTTGTTGAATAATCCACAGATCCTTGATAGC
Source organism: Fraxinus xanthoxyloides (assembly GCA_903798325.1). Lineage (NCBI taxonomy): Eukaryota > Viridiplantae > Streptophyta > Magnoliopsida > Lamiales > Oleaceae > Fraxinus > Fraxinus xanthoxyloides. The sequence goes on from CAIGRL010231795.1 coordinate 524, forward strand.
TACGATTTCTGTTACTTTGTCTAGGTTTCCAATCACCTGGCTTTCCGTGTAGGTCCCAACATGTGTCTTCTTTGTGTCCTGGCTTGCGGCAGTGTTCACACCAGGATCGGCCTTTTTGTTTTAAACCGGACCCACTTGCTACCCCTTTTTGATGGAAGCCAATTCCTATATGCCCAACATTAGAGTAATTGGGCATCATATTTGTTGTAGTTTTAGGTTGAAAATTTGATGGACCCATTTTAAATTTTGAAGGCCCATTACCCGGAGGCCCAAATCCTTGCACAGTCATACCTGAGCCCTCAATCGTCGACCCAACCTCACTGGCTCCATTCAACATCACCTTCCGCCTACTTTCTTCTTGCCTCACCTCCGCGAAGACCTCTCGCGGCGACGGTAGTGGCTGCCGACCAAGGATTCGCCCCCTAATGTCGTCAAAATTCCGGTGAAGCCCAGCGAGGAACTCAAATACGCGCTCGGTGTCCAATTTTTTTCGGTAATAAGCACAATCTTAGGTCGAGGTCTTGCCATAACGCAGTTATCTCCAGGTAGTAATCGATCACATCTCTGTCTCCTTGATTTCGAAAATTTGGGCTGCGTTTTCAGAATCAGAGTATGTCTCCTTCACAGCCTCCCATATGTCTTTTGTGGTGGGTAGGAATAAGTATGTTTTTCCAATTGAGGGCTTCATGGAGTTGATGAGCCAAGCAGTCACCATGGAATTCTCCGATCGCCATTTTCGAAGAAGGACTGTATCGGTTGAGGCTAGCATCTTCGCTTCTCTAGTTAGGTACCCCAGTTTTTATTTTCCCTCAATGATCAATTTGATAGATTGAGTCCACTCTCTGTAGTTTTTCCCATCCAATTTCTCTACCATGAATTGAAAGGATGAACTTTCAATTCCACTTCCGGCAGAGATTGCCTCTGTTTTTTCATTGAGAAGTTCCGAAGCCATCAATCCTCTATTATTGTCGCCTATTTCTGTCATTGGAGTCGTTCTGAAACCATGAAGATGAAAACAGACTATAGAGAAGAATAATAATTCACGTTTTCTTCTTAACAATGTACAATACATAGTTCCTATTTATAGTTGAGGAAAGAAAATAGAAAAGGAAAGAAAATAAATCTCTAATCAATTTACAATATTCTAACTCGGGTAAATAAGATCTTTTAACAATTTCCCAAATTATACTTTCCATAATTTGAGATTTCCTACACAACTCATGTGTAAAAAATCCTATACTTGAAGAATTANCTTCAATGTACAATACATAGTTCCTATTTATAGTTGAGGAAAGGAAATAGAAAAAGAAAGAAAATCAATCTCTAATCAATTTACAATATTCTAACTCGGGTAAATAAGATCTTTTAACAATTTCCCAAATTATACTTTCCATAATTTGAGATTTCCTACACAACTCATGTGTAAAAAATCCTATACTTGAAGAATTATATTTGAGAAATCAATAATTCTATTTGTCTTGGGGCCCAAGTGGCTTTTTGTCAAAAGAGTTGTCAATCCTTTTTGTACAAATAACATTGTTCTTGAGAAATATATGCAATGAGAAGCAGGTAGGCAGGCGTCCTTTACACGCATAGCTGCATACAGAAGTGGATGTCCATTCAAGCCAAGAGTGATGCATCATAACAATTCACACAAGTTCTCAACAAAAGGCACATCCATCAAAATTCCACGAAAAAAGATAGATTTGTAGGAAGAAGTATTAATATGTCACAAACAGAACAGTTAAAGAGTACAAATGAGAACTAATATTAAATGAGCAAACTATAGCAAGTCCATCATAAAACAATAGGCGCCAAAAGTTTGTTTCAGAAGACAAAATGTACACGAACATAATTATCTCCATCAGTCTGTAACTCGACCAATCTGCTGCTCCTACCGCATTGGCTGCTGGTTGTAATGGCTCTTCTCTTTCTTCTTAGCAGCAGCAAGTCTTGCATTCCTTGCAGCGGCTTCGACAGCAGCAGCCCTTGCAGCAGCATCCATCTCTTTGCTAGATTTCTTCTTCTTAGAAGATGCCAACTTCTTCAGACGCTCCTTCACATCAACAGCAGATGCATCTTCTTCTCCCTGTTCGGTTCCAGCAGCTTCCTCAAGAGCATTAGAGACATTAGAGCTGTTCGGTTGATCCTCGTGTTCCTTAGCCTCCTTTGAAACTTTATCCTTCTTTTTCTTCTTTTTCGCATTTTTAGATTCTGCAGGGACATTATCCTTCCTTTCAGCATCTCCATTCGACTCCCCTTCTTTCTTTTCTTTTGTAGCATCTACAAGTGCACAAAGAAAGTGTACCCTCAGTCTGAACTATGGTCAATTTAAAATGTCTATACACTGTTATTCACTAGCAACTATAAGATATTCTGGTGCCGAGAACACTGTTAATCCACATTATTTTCTCATTATGAGCTAAGGCATTTCATGAACAAGTCCTAAAGGAACGCAATCCGTAACAGAGAATTTTATGGAAGGAAAAAAAAATGCATAATTACCAGTTGATTCATCTTGGGCTTTCTCTTTTGGGGTAACTCCAAGATCGGCTAAAATGGCCTCCAATTCGGCAAGCTCCTTTTTCCTTCTCTCCTTTTTGGAAAGCTGTCTTTCTGTTTCTTTCGCTGCCTGAGAAGTTTCTAGAGGCTTTTTCACTATTGGCTCAGGCTGTTCTTGCACCTCTGGTTCATGATCATGGTCGTCCTCCACATCATCATCACCTTCATCAAGAAGTTCTTCTTCACTTTCACTTTCCTGAAATATGGATGCACAACCATCCATTAGACATAACACATATAACAAACAAACGCATGAAATAAAGACCGCAACTAAAGGAATAAATGCACCACACCAAACAACAAAGCAAAGAACTTCAGAATTTCAAAGAACGAGGCAAAAATGGTCCCGCTACTACTATGACACAAGTAAACATCTGCAGTCCAGAAATCACCAAATCACTGATAACCATTCATCCACATTATATTTTGCCAACTCTGCCCCTATTATAAGGAATTACAGCAAGAAAAGTGCATGCCAAGTCAAATATCTGAAGATTATTGTCACAGCCCATTTATTAAGAAAGGGTAAAGATTGGGCAAATTGTCATAACTCAAATGCAAAGAAGCAAAAGGGGGAAAGAGAACCATTCTCTTTCTTTTCATAAAACATTGATGCCACTCAAAAATAAAGAAGCAAAAAGGGGAAAGAGAACCATTCTCTATCTTTTCATAAAACATTGATGCCATTCCCCATTTTAGGAAAAAGAAGAAGAAGGAGAAGAAAACACAATTTTTCACGCCGCCCACAACTCTCAATTTTGCCATTAACCATAGGATTGCACACAAGACATCAGAAAATTCCGTGGAAAGGTGCAAAAAAGACGTACAAGATATCCTCACGTTTCAACATCCCGAAGTCAATTGAACTGAGACACTAATTATGCAAAAACATGGTTTTTATCATATAAAAAATTATAATTTATATGATGACCACATTTTAAGAGGCACAACAAGCCGACAAAAGAAACTGTACGGAATCATAAAAGTGCGTGAATTATTAACTAATTAATACCAATAGCAACCAAATTGCATTCTTCAGTAATAGAATGGAAAAAACAGCGGGACCAAGAGAGGCAGTCATTTAAACAGCAAATGAATACAAATCGATCGTGGATATATTCAATTAACGGGCAAAACAATTAAGCCTTGAAATTTTAACAGAACAATACACTTTATATACCACTATAATCACTAGAAAACAACAATATGATATTTAGTTATTTTACTCATTATACCTCCAAAAGGTCTGGTTTATGATTCTCTTCGGGTTTATTCGAACCTGAATCACCCCAAAGAGACTGGGGAGGGGCAGTGGTAGCAAAGTAATCATCATCATCCTCATCATCCACATCAGCCCATGACTTGGCAGTCAAAGGTGCAGGAGCCCAGAACACTTGCGGCTTCTCCTCCTCAGGTTCTTTAGATTTCCCAGCTTTGGAGGCACTCTTACTAGTCTTCCCCACTCTCTTCTCTTTGTCAGTCTTCTTCTTCCTCCTCAGGCTCTCCAACGCAGCAAAACCATTAGTGTTGCTCACTGTAAACGATCCCTCGTCTCTCCTGTTCCCACCCACCATTTTCCAACGCTAACACAACTGCTTGTCTGAGATTGAGAAAACCTTGATAAAAAAAAAGGTACAAATCTGGGTTCCCACGTAATACCTGTGTACCAGTTGTGATTTCTACAAATTTAAAGGACCCGAATATCAAAAACGGTTATAAGAACTATCAGAATTTCAATCAAATCGGAAATGGGAATTCAAAAATTATAGAGAAATAATTGTTATTCCGAAATGAATCTTAGAAATACCTAATTTTTGAGGGAAGTATATATTTATTGACTTGTAACTTTTCCGAGTCGTCGACGGATTGCGGATGCAACTAGGGTTATCAAAAAATAAGGGTTTCAGATACAAAGAAGGGCTAGGGTTTGGATATGTAAAAGATCAGTGTTTGTATGTATAGGTATGTATATATGTGTATATCAGTTACGTATAATGCACACTGATATAGAGAGAGAAAGAGAAATGTAGTGAGAGAAAGAGATGGAGGGGCTGTAGCACAGTAAAGATCACGTCAGAGAGGAAGGAGGGTTTATATATATAGTTCTGTGGTTTCTTCACAAATGGCGAACCCTGCAGATTTTATTATTTGCTAATTTGACCCAAAACTTCTAATTTTTTAAAATTATGATTCACACTTTAGATTGAGGCCATATCTTTAAAAAAAAAAAATCTTGAATTATTTTTAATCAATCATTTTATTAGATTCACGATTTTTATCAATTTTTCAACCACACATTTTAGTATTATTTTTTTTAATCAAAATTTACTAAAAATATAATTTTTATTCAAACCAAGTAGGGGCTAAATCCAACCAATTCTAAGGTAAGTCCTTTGGCATTGAAAGTTTTAGGAAAAGAAGAGGTTGTTTGGAGAAAATACTGAAAAGTTGTTTCTTTCATTTTGGCATTTGGTGATTTATGTTTTCAATTTAAATCATATTAAAAATAAAAAAACAATATTAAAAAAAATAAAAAAAATAATTAACTAGACAATACATGATTTTTTTAATCTCGAACTCTCGAAAATCCTCAATGGTACGAAAATCAGAACGGCCATCTCAATCACGCTCAATAGTCATTCCTACGTATCAGCACATTATAATGAATACAATGTTAATAGAATTCTTTGTAACTACGATTCCAAGTTCGAATATTTTATGTTTGTTTCTTTAGAATGTACTTAGCAATATATGTGGTGCTTATTTCCACAAACAAATTTTGAAAGTAATTTACTGTGTGACATAACACTAGAATATGCATGCATCACTTTGTAGTTTATGATGAACTCTTAAGATATGCAAGACTCATTGGTCATTAGTAAGAATGAAAAATACCAAGTATTGAGCAAGCCAAATCTTACACTTTGAGAGAACTTTTAATGTTGTTCCACCCAGCCCGAACCAATCGGGGTTGGGGACACTCATTTCGTAATGACTAAGGGAGTCGAAGATCAAGATAAAGTCATTTGTAGCAATCATTCTATTTTTCAGCAAGATTCAAATAAATTCCCATTGCACCCTAGAGTAATTGTAAAATTCTCCTTTTGGAAATCACCCTAATATACCACAATACACGAAAACTTGTTTGTCTTGTAGAGTTCTTGCACAATTAACCTTGTCAAACAATAGTCAACACGAGGAGATCCCAAAGTCGAAAAAAAATAAAATTATAACAGCCTTGTCACATCCAAAATACATGATCTTTATCTTACTATATAATGTTGCGCGACAGCTCTCAGCATCATTAACTATGCCACAAAGAATAGGAAAATCATAAGAAAGAAAACTAATACAAAGAATATCTTGATCATAAGCCACCGGTTTGATGAGATACTATTGAGATACTTGAGCAAAGCCCCTTGGGCTCCCTCCACATTTGAAAGTGTGTCATCCATGTTCTCATCAATCCTACATGACAACAATTGTTCTCAAGTTCAAAATCATTGTTAGAAGAGAAGACCAAATCATTCAATCAGACGAGGAGAGTATTTCTAAAGAGACAATATGTTCTTTAAAACTTCTATCTATAACTTACCGTTGGAAAACTAGTAAAACAGATATATAATCAACAGACCCCAGTATCACCACACTGAAAGCATTAACATATTGCCCAGATGCCTCAACTCCATCTCTATAAATACAGACAAAATGCTAATAACCCTATGCTGGATTAATGATACGGTATTCTACTATATTCTCAATATATAGCAGTGTTTATGGTAACATTTATACATCATGCCCAAATATAATGAACCCGGTCTTCTGATACACTACCCATTGGCAAGCTCATCTCTCTCTCTTGCCTACTAAATAACAGGAAGTTACGATTGTGCAGTCTGAATTAATTATTGATATCAACTAAGTTGAAATAAGATAGGTTGCATTTGTAAACCTGATAGCAATCTCTCCTTGCTCAGAAACCAACGTAGCGAGCTGATTAAAAATATTGCCCAGCTCATGAATGGTAGATTCCACATTCTGAAGTGCTTCAGCTCTACTCTGCATGTAGCTATCTTGTACTGGAACCAATTCCTGTTGCTGTTGATGCTGCTGCTGCTGCTGCGACATTAATGGTTGAGTTTCCCCATCCATCTGGTTTCTGTCATTGAAGAAGTTGCAGAAAATAAGGTTTGCTTAAGCGCATATGGATCAGTTAATCTCAATCAAGAATAATTAAAAACTCAACCAAACCAATTTTATGGAGACCTTGAATGACTATTTCGTATTTAATCAACTAAAAGCATTAAATAATCTTACTATTAAACAACTTCCTGCCCTTAGACGTACATAAAAATGACTGTCAATCATATTCCATTTAATTAGGGAGAAAGAGTATATAAAATCCATTAGCTGCAAAATATTCATAACATTCTTACTTAGAGAATGGATGGGATGAAGATTGTCCCCCACTAGCCCATGGAAGAGCAGGGGCAGCTGAAGTACTTCCAGCAGGTTTTGCAGCCAAAGGCCGTTGGCGAACGAATGGATTCGCTGGATTCTTGGAAGCAGTAGAAGAGAACAATTGTCTTCTGTTCTCATGAACCTTCAAGTTCTGCAAAAATAAAAAAATCCATGAAATATTGTTCAACTTAACAAAATATTTTAACAGGCTAAATGTAAGTCCATTCATCCAGAATATGGAAATGCAGAAATAAACGTGTCAGTAGAACAGAAGGTGAATAGTGAAAAACATCTTGGCTCACCTCTGTCCTCATGGTCAATACTACCTTGAACTCCTTTGTGGCACTCATCAAACGATTCTTCAGATCATCGACAACTGTTGTAGAGTGAGTGGTGGTGTCACTCGAAATATTACTTCCTCCGTTTCGTGAGTTGCATAGAAGCTGGAGATCAACTACAGCAGAATTAAGTGCAGTTATATCTTGCTTGATAACTGCAGTCAGCTCCTGAATTTCCATGGTGGGGTCATCAAAAACTGAGGTCCTCTTAGCCACTGCAGTAAAATTGAATAGATAAGTTATCTATTTGACCATGCCACGCTATATATTTGCACACTAATATTCATGCTAATCCATCTGAGTGATTCTCAAGAAAAGGAACATGAAGGAAATGCAGACTGAGCAAAGAAAAAAAAACTCAGTGTCTACTGCCGTTATCTTTTAATCTAGACAACAGAAATTACATAGAATTATTGGACTTCTCTCAGACAGCCTAAAGACTCGTATAATTCAACCAATTTTAGTCCATTAGAAGAAACCTTCAGTTGGTGTTCTCAAACTAAACTCTGATGGATGCCTCAAAGGGAACTCAAATCTAGCTGCTGGTCGGGGTGTGATAAGAAATCATGTAGGTAAGGTTTTCCTTGCATATTATGACTTTTATGGCTCATGCTCTCCTTTGGAGGCAGAAGTTAGAGCCCTCTGTACAGGCCTAAAGCTATGCAGTCAATTTGGATATTGCCCAAATATGGGCAGAGATTGATTCACTTTCCACCCTTCAACTTAAAGAGAGAGTCATAGATGGACCTTGGAAAGTCTAATACTATTTAGAGGAAATTCATCACTCGGAGAGTAGGCTCAACATTCAGTTTTCCCATATTTGGCGAGAAGGCAATACATTCCAACCATTTAGCTAATAAGGGGTACAAAGAGAAAAAGTTCAAACTATTGCAATAACAAGAGTCAACAGCTGAGAATAATGGATTGCTTAGAATAGATAAATGTGGTTTGCCAAGCACAAGGATGTAAGTGGCCTTAGTTTCTTGTTCCTTTATTCTTTTACCTGCAAACATAACTCATGTATGGACTAGGTATCTTTCCTTAAATTTTGTTGTATTTCCAAGAAGGCAAGGTTCATTGAAGTCCCCCTCCTTTGTATATTTTTAGCCAATCAATATACTAGGCTAGGGAGCAAAGCCAGACTCCCTATTTTGTTAAGGTAAGAGGCCTAAAAAACATTACCTTACCGAGAATGGGCTTCACCAAAAAAATAAAAATAAAATAAAAGGCGTATGGGAGGCAAAGAGCTAATTGGAAATAGACTCAGATCCAACTCATAGCAATTACAGATTCATAGCAGAGATCAATAATACGAGAGCTCATTGGAAAACATCAAAGTCGTCTGATGCAAAGATAATTAAAGTCCATTTGACCATTATCTCAGGTCTTTCGAGGGGAATACAAAGCATAACTACTTTAATTTTCAACGCAGAATATCAATAAGAAAACAAATCACAAAACGTATGGTAAAATCAACCAAGTGTCATGATGTCAGTTTGTCTTACCTACAAATTGTGAAGAATCAAATTCTTCAACTATAATGCTTAAACTTCCGATAAAAGTATAGTCACACAACAAGCATAACTTTAAGCAGCTCCTGTAAACCCCCTAAACAATATAACAATCAAATAACAATAAATTCTATCTCATTCTACCATTGACCGAACTATAGCCAAAAGAGACAAAGAATCAATTACATTTCGCAAGCTTAGATAATTTCTGTGAGGTCTGGTGAATCCCGAGCCCGATCTTGGATGCCTTACGATTGAATTCCGACTGCATCGCCATGGGCGTCCGCAGCTCCTGAGGTTTCGATCCGCTGCTGCTTGGCCCATTTTGTGGGGAGTATGACTTCTTTACCTTCTCCGCTATGCCCAGAAACTCCTGCGTCCGATCCCTAATCGACGCATTCGCACCTTTCCCCCGCATTTTCTCAAACGAATTCTTAATACCACAACAACATAAGCACCAAAACCCAAAAAGAAAAAAACAAGATCGAGTATAGCTCTTGGATTCACGAAAATTACAGATCAGAACCAGATCTCAAGCCCTAGAATTCATGAAATGGAGAAATCCTAGATCTGCGAAAAATGAGATAAAATTCAACCGGACACAAATCAAATTGAACAAAATTAACGCGAAATTGAACCGCGAGGTGTATTTATGTGTCGGTATTACTCTATAATATATCCTTATTATTTCACCCGTTTACTATTCTCTTTCTGTCTTTACTTCCTCGTTTTGTTTTGCTTTTTTTCCAATTTTAATTTTTTTCTCATTCTTCTTACTATTTTGACTTTTATTGAGACTTTCAAGTGTAAATTTAAACAAAATGGAGCAGAGATCCCTTGTTGCGAAATAATTACGAGGCCGGATTTTAAAGGTTTTGTACCGGGAAGTACGATCTCGTTTGATACAATTTTTTCGAAATATATTTTTTTATTTTTTTTCTATCTCACATTCTTTAATAAAAGAATAATACATGTAACCTAAAAAATTTCCCTTCATTTTTATCCAAACATTCTCCATCAATCTATTATTCAAAAATGCATTATACATTGAAAATTGAGCTCAAACAGGCACGTAGTGAGATACATTATTTTAATCAAATATTTAAATATTACATTTTATCATTTTTTATCATTATATATTTACGGTTCATTTGATTGCAAAGGGGAAAAAAAATTATTTTGGCGTGAATTGATTTGCCTAAAAATTGTTTTACCGAGAATTGTAATTAAAAGCCAGTTTGTTACCTATTAAAATTGAAAATATAGCTGTTATTGGGTCTTACTCATCTAATAAAAGTTAACATTAACGGCTAGTTTTTCAATTTTAATCTCTACCAAACACAACCTCAATGTATTTAATTGGTATAATTTTTTATGAAAAATGTTGAAAGTTTGGTGTCCGTTTGACTTTTTTTTTATGAAAATCGTCAATTAAAATGATAATTTTTTCTACCATTGAATCTAGAATTTATTCCAATTGTCCAAAAAAATTATCATACTGAATGTCATTCGTTTGGCTTTGTTTTGCATGAAAAATGTCAATAAAAGTGATAATTTTTTTTACCATGTTATCTAAAAAAAATTTCAATTGCAAAAAAAGAAAAAAAAAACTAGGAAATTTTTTTCCAACCAAAATATCAAGTATTTATTTACGTCAAAAATGTGGAAAATAAGGAAAGGTGGAAAAAAAATTCGGAGAAAATTCCTACGCTACAAAAGTTGGAAAATAGAATTTTCTATGAAAAATAAGGTGTATCAAATGAAGCCTTACCATCGTTTTCAGTAAAAACGAACCGACTGTGCTATATGAACTGGCACAATGACAAAAAAAAATTTTACGGACAACACATGATGACTAATATTTGATTCGAAGTTGACAAAAAAAAAAATGTGTAGCGTAACGCCCATAAAGATATCTGAACAATGAATTTTGCTATTTATATATCAGGGATATTCATCAAAGTGCGTCTAATATAAAAATTGCGTACCCTCCTAATGTGAGAAAATTTGTACACCCGATTACACACAGCAAAACCTATAAACAATTGAGGAAATACCTGTAAATAGCCGGGTGACCCGGCCCATTT
>CAIGRL010231857.1:0-15792 GCA_903798325.1 Fraxinus xanthoxyloides
AATTTTAATAATTAAAATAAAAAATAGATAAATGCCCGCCCCCAAACAACGAAAATAGGAATAAACTCACAGATCCAAAAGATGCATAAGATTTTCAGCTTTGGTTACAAAATGATAATTCCAAACTCCTGAGAATGAGATCCTTAATCAACAAAGAATACGAAAAAAATGGGACATTTGGCTCAGATCTGTTGATTTTGGTCGGCAAAGAGAGATGACCACGCCATGGCTGCAAACTTGCCGGTTGCATGTGAGAGAGAAAATTCCACATCACATACCATCCGGATAGGGGTTACCACGCCAAGATACGGGTCAGGTGGTCTCGATGCCAGATTTATGAGCTCGGAAGAGAGTTGCATCATCACAGCCTTAATAATTGGAGTAAATAGGAATCAGAACGAAAATGAATGCAAAAGCATCAATTCTCTCTCTCTCTCTCTCTCTCTCCCTCACACACACGCGTACAGAAGTATGAAGATTGAAATCAATGGGATCCATAAGCTATGGTTTTCTTTTCGATTTTCTCAAGGGCTGTTGAATTTGGTGGTTAATAATTGGGAAAAATCATCGGCTTTACAGAGAAGGGTAACCACCCTTAAAGAATTCCCAATTTCTCAGTAAAGCCTCGTTCTCCTCTTTCGAGCTGCAAACCTTCATTTTTTTCCGTTTAGCTCTTCATTTATACTTCTAGCTTGGGGCGGATAAAATGTCTAGATCAAACCANTAAAAAAAAAAAAATTAAAAATAAAAATCTCTCTCTCTCTCTCTCTCTCTCTCTCTCTCTCTCTCTCTCTCTCTCTCTCTCCCTCACACACACGCGTACAGAAGTATGAAGATTGAAATCAATGGGATCCATAAGCTATGGTTTTCTTTTCGATTTTCTCAAGGGCTGTTGAATTTGGTGGTTAATAATTGGGAAAAATCATCGGCTTTACAGAGAAGGGTAACCACCCTTAAAGAATTCCCAATTTCTCAGTAAAGCCTCGTTCTCCTCTTTCGAGCTGCAAACCTTCATTTTTTTCCGTTTAGCTCTTCATTTATACTTCTAGCTTGGGGCGGATAAAATGTCTAGATCAAACCAAAATCGAACCGAATTGAGCGATTCTATCAAAAAATAAATAAAATTAATGATTTTGGTTTTTTAAACGGAGAACCATTTGATTCTGATTCGAATTTAGATCTAGAATTGAGATCACCCTAATTTTGTATTCATTTGAATCGTTTCTCTTCTACTCATTTTCAATTTATAAATCACGGAACGTTAGCCACATTACATTGTGGATGAGACTCTTTTAAAATTAGAAAATGAAATTGATTAGTCATTTAAAAAGCATTTAATATATATATATTTTTTACCTTAATTGTTTGGTGAATGATTTGTGTTCTTCACAAATACAGTAAAATCTGCTAAAAATTAATGGAGTATTAAACGGTTATGATTACTTGTGAAGGTGGCTTGTAAAAGTTTTGCATAATTCATTCTTGGGTAAATAACACAAAACGTCCATGCCTTTCAATGTCATTGTGCAAAACGTCCTTACCTTTCATTTTTTTGGCATTTTCACCCATATCTTCCACCTTTCATTGCACAAAAGATCATTTTAAACCATTTTTCCAATAAAATGACTATTTTACCCTCATATTCAAATAAAACAAAAAGAAATGAAATGAAATGAAAAAAATAAACAACTAATTGCAATCACAGTCCTAAATTTTTCAAAATATTACAAATAAGTCATAAATTCTCCACCACCACCACTTTCACAACCCCACCAAGCCGCCACCTATAGATCCACATAGCACCACATTCTTTTCTTTTCTTTTTGTTTTATTTGAATATGAGAGAAAAATCGTTATTTTATTGAAAAAATGGTTGAAAATGACATTTTGCGCAATGAAAGGTGAAATATAGGGGTGAGAATGCCAAAAAATGAATGGTATGGACGTTTTGTACAATGACATTGAAAGGTATGAATGTTTGTGCTATTTATCATTCATTCTTTATTGTGGTGTGTGCAGTCAAAATTGTTACAATTAATTGTATATTCAAATTATGATTATGTTTTGTTTATAAGTTTGGGTTTTTGTGACCTTGATGATTGATAATTTGAAGTTGTTGAATGTTTATGTTTTTATTTAAGTATATATTACTAACTTATATGATACAAGTTTGAAAATTTAGAAAATGAAAGTAGAACCAAATCAGAACCGAATATTCGATTCGGTTTGGCTCATCTTGAAAAAAAATAAAATTGTTCGGTTCCATTAAAAAGAGAAAGAAAAAAGAAAACAACATTGATTCATGATGCAGTTTGATTCTTCAAAACCAAATGGAATCATATCTATCCTTACTTCCAGCCAATGTTCATGTTTAACCTTTCTTTCGTTGGATGGAATTTTATGGGCCTTTATACTTGGGATGGTTTACAAAAGGACAATGTGGAGATTTTAGTCCACAAACCTTGGCTGTATGGTTAACAAATTGAAATACCTTTGACAAGATTTAAAAACTACTCAAATAAGCTAAATGTCAAGGACATGAATACCGCAATAAACTCAATTCAAATTTTAAACAATACAAGAACTCTTCTACTTCACCGTTACCTATTTCAACCCTAAATCCTCACTAGGTCCCTATATATAATATATTTGTATTCAAAACTCAGTACAAACATTCCATGAACAGTTTGTATTTGTAAGAACGGCTTTCATGCATTGTGTTAGTTTGAGTTTCATGTTTAGATAAATGAACATATTTATTGAACGGATTAGTGAAATTTTACACGAATTGATTGAAAGGAAATCTACATTATATATCATGTAAGAAAATATATTCATATTAATTGATCGCTTGTTAGCAGAGAATCGCTTAAACTGTTCGTTGGCAAATGATCTATTAAGCTTATTAAGTGTTGATTGATTAACATACACTGCGATATGAAAATCATACATAACTTTCTCAAATTGAGTACTTCATATATTTGAATTAAAACTATATATATTCCAATATGTCACAAATGGCACGAAAATATAAAAAATATTAATTAGTTTCCAAGTAAAGTGTTAATATTAAGGTATTTGACGTGAAATTCCCTAACTTTTGCCTTTGTTACGAATTACCTCTATTCTTTCATTTTGGCAAAATATTCTCTAGATGACATTTTCCATGCGAAAGACCCTTATTGTTACTTTTTTTTAGGCGTTAAAAATAGTAAAATAACCGGATAATTGCCCTTAGCGTTACCAAATGATATTATTGGTAATCTTTAATGTTTAGGAGGTCTTCTGGATGGAAAATGTCATTTAAAGGGTATTTCCCCAAAATAAAAAGATATGAGGCATTTCGTAATAGAGGCAAAGTTCAAAAGAATTTTGCGCCAATTATCATTAATATTAGAAAAATGATATTTGTACAGTCATTTGTGGGTTATAATTTTTACAGCACACTAATGATTGTAAGTGTAGCATCTTCCTTAATATTATTGGTAAGAAAAGTGAGGCTCAGATCTATTTTTGAGTAAGGCAAGAGATCGATCGCACCATGATTGCAAAATCACGAGTTGCATACGAGAAAGAAGAATATGTTGGGAATTTACTTAACATACACTGCGGAAAATAAATTATTTTTCAATTTCTTTCACGGATCTGTTTTGGATTTAGATAGAAACTGTGTTTAGAATAATACATTTGATGAATTCTACAAACTCATTTACCGATTCTCGAACACGAACAATCACACTACTTTTCAATTTTCCAATGTCCAATGGAAATTCACACAGGGAACAAGAACGAGAGGACAACGATTTCTTGTCTTTTCTTGTGCTAGCAAAATAATAATAATGTTGTGTGCATTAATTTTCAAACCCTACCACCTATTAATAGAAGTGCAAGTGGGATCAGCTCGTCTCTTAAACTTAACACGATCCCACATTTAATTAATCTAAATAATTAAATTTGGTCCATGAATTAATTAATCTAATTAATCAATTCAAGCCTATTCACAAACAGCACAATTAATTGTACAACACTTTTAATTAATTAATTAATTAATCTCATTCTTCGATTCTCCTTTTATGTGTGACCTATCAGGTTTCCGATCACGATACCAACGATGTGAATTATTATTTTGATCTAATCAAAATTAATAAAATAAAATACTCATTTTTAATTTATCATTAATTCATATCTATCGTCACAGATTGATATCTAACAATGTATCAAGATAATACATGTGACGAAAAATGTCACATAATATGACAAAACCATGAATATGTGTCAATCTCAATTATCGATCGTATCTTTCATCCCACTATTAAGTCAATGTAAGTCGAAAACTACTTTTCGACTTATAAGTACACCTTGACCAAGGATTTTGTTACACCATAAATTTCAAAATTTTCTTACTTTATTATTAAAGTCCACGCATGACATAAATAATTACACATGGACTTGGGAGACTATTGTTATGACTCATAAATAGAAGCACCATGTTGCACCATATCTAGGCAGTTGGACTAGCCCAATTGAACCAAGACGCATTTTACTATTCTCTGACTTGTGAAACGAGGCCAGATCTATTTCGAGGCCCATTATCCGAGGCCATTGTTGTAGCCGAGGCCCTGACACTTTTGAAGCACCATGTGTCCGAGGCTCTTTAGCAGGTAACGGTCCACGTGCATGGATTTGCTAATGATGAAAATCTTGTTATAAATGATTGATGTGACATTTGAGAAAAATATATTTGTGTTTTGTCTTGTCAAATGTGAGAACATTTAATGCTTTGTATAACTAGAAGTTAATAAGGTGATGGCTAGGATTTGATGCCTCAACCAAGAAGATAAGGTCACGTGTAATTTGATCCAAAGGTCACCATTTAATTTGTAATACTATAAATACCACCACCATGTAACAATTGAAGGCTAATCCAATTCTAAATACTTTGAGCAATATTATTCTCTCATTCTTGCATCTTTACTATAATACAGTTACAAATCTTGTTCTTATCGATTTGTTCATTACACAATATCATTCCATAAGTCTGTCGGAAACCGAACGGAAACGTCTCATGTCGTTCAACTCCTCTCGCGTTCAATATTTGGAGCTATCCTAACCGTCGATCGGCATTAATGTGTTGGATTTAGCTACGTATGCACGAATGGGCCCAACATATGTTGAGTTCATTTTTTGAGATCAATAGTTTGGCGCCATCTGTGGGAGGCCACAATATAACCCTGAGCAACCCCGTGGAAAAAGCTTACCGAGGGAAAAGATTTGGGCATCCCCTTCGAAAGAGAATTTGTTCTTGAAAAAAGATCAAGAGGGAGTCCCCAGAGTTAGAAAATTTCTAAGTTTTGAAGTTTGAAAAGAAATGAGCTCAGAAGAGGACGCCCCCAAGGCGTGTGAGCGAGACTGATGATGAAGTCCCAGCAACACAGTTCTAGCGGCTCGGCACCAGCCACACCACCACCACAGACGAGGTGGAAGAAGGTTAACAGCCCAGCTTACTAGGAAAATGGCAACCATGGCAGCCAATATGAGGAGCATCACTAACCAAAATTTGGCAATGCAAGAGCTATTGATGCATATGCAAGGCCATAGAGGCCGCCTAGTTCCCCCATATGCCCCCAGGAGCAGTACTAACCAGAAGATGTGCAAAGTTAGTAAGCCCATCCTCCCAGGCATACTAGAGGGGTAAGACCTATTGAAAGTGGAGTGGGAGTTGACATATCTTCCAACTATGCTTCTGACTGACCTACCGAGGCCCCATTCATCATGGAGGGTAACTTTTCTCCAGAATATGAACCAGAGCATAGGCCTCAGAGGTACACCAACGTATTTGATTGGTTGAGCCTAGTAGAATCGAGGCATAGGTACCATAATGAAGTACTTGTGCCTGGGAATAGGCCACGGATCCCACATCCTGAGACTTGGCAATCGAAAGAAAGGCAAGAACATGCCCCCCGATTTATACTTTCTCGGAATAGGCGTCAAAGGAGGGAAGAGGAGGCTGATAACCAAGCATGACCTTCTGCACCACAAGGCCGATAATAATTATGATTTAGATGGCCCTCAGAGGTCTTGTGACTTAGACGATGATGATGACAAGCTGTCATTTTCACGAGAGTTGAGGAATGCTCAGGTTCCGAGCCACTACATGATGCCTAAGATTCCAAAATATGATGGGAGAGGTGACCCAGCTAAGCACTTGAACAGTTATAAGACTCACATGAGTTTGAAAGGTGCCACCCCAGCTGTGAAATGTAGAGCTTTTCACTTAACTCTTAGTGGAGCAACTGAAATATGATATAGCAGGCTACCGCTTGGGATCATTCAAAGTTGGCCAAATTTAAAACCACATTTTTGAAGAGATTTGTTGTGAGTAAAGAAGGAGAGACCCCCATTCAGCGTCTTTAGGACATAAGGCAACAACTTGGTTGAAAGGTTTTTTGTCCTACGTAACAGATGAAATGACATATTGTGTTCAAATCACCTATCGTGAAGCTCTGATCAGGTTGAGAGGAGGCCTAAATACGAACACTTTATTTTGGAGATATGTGCAAAATCAGGATCCGACTACTTATGATGCATTCCTAAGATGATGTGACGAGAAATTATTAACGAAGAGTTGATAGACCACAGAAATACGGCAAGTAGAAGCCTTCAGCCCCAACAGAGGCGGAGCGGTAGAGGACCAACCTCTCACTTGATGGACCATCAATGGAATCAACCCGGCAGTGAAGTTGCCTAAGGCTCAGGCCAGGCACTTGCCACGACTACTTTGAATGTTGTGCCAACGTTGGGTTATGAGGATGTGCCATCCACCAACAGTTAGATGAACCAGCCAATGCAACAAGCCCTATGTAGGGGACGAGGTCGAGGTTAGGGGTGGGCGTGTATTGGGTTGGGTCGATTCTTGTCCCAACCCAAACTCGACCCAATATTGTCGGTTTGTTCGAAATCTAACCGAAACCAACTCATGTAAATGTTGAAACTCAACCCAACCCAACCCAACCCAATTATGTGTCGATTGAGTTTGGTTGGGTTGGCCAGTTTTTACCGATAATTTCTATTAATAGACGAGGTGGGGATAAATATCAACACTGCAACGAAATGGTAGAACAATAAAATTCATTTTGATATAACATCCATTAGTGTACTAGGCAGAAGGAAAGATGATTTGTGCACGTGTAATATCATGAAAACTGAAAATCTAAGTTAAAGACAGAAAGCATTCATACACAATTTAGTGCCTATCTCCAAATTAAGTATAGAGGAAAGCAAAAGCTCTTGTGTAAAATTTCAGGGAATTAAAATTCCAAGCAAAACTTTCATTAAGTATGCTCCTCCATTAGCTTAACTCTTCAGGAAATTAAAATCCCACTGCCTTGCAGCAAGTACATGTGCCAGTGTGTGTGAAAGAAAAAGGAATGATAAACTACCTTACCGATACAATGGAGGAGGTGCTCGGCGATGAGGGAGATGGCGATGATTACTGTACATACGACGGCCACAACTCAAGTTGGGGTGAACTCTAACGTCGTCCCTTTCTCTTCTCTACTCCCACTCAATTTTCCGAATCCGAAATCACAAATCCACTTGCAAATGTTAAAAAATCTTCCTCCAAACTAATCAAAAACGAAAAAGATTCGGATTCGACCAAAAGAAAATGCAAATCATTTTTCTTTATCCATAATCATGGACAAGTACTGGCCAATAGTGGTAGTGGTGGCAAATAAAAAGGCACACAAAAACAAGAAAAGACAATTTATTGAAGACAATGACAGAAGTAATTAGCTGGGTCTAGGTTTGAAAATGTGAATCCAAGTTGGTGTATAAGAACAGATTTGAAGCGTCAATCGCTCTTCGATAGCAACTTTATACTTCAAAATCACAAAGTTATAAGATTTTGTTCGAGGTTTTTTATTTTACTAATTTGTGAAGGCTGGAGAGAGGCAGAGAGCGTGAAGGCGATTTGGGTGATATGGTTTTCTTTTTTAATTTAACATCGTTTCCTTTTCTTCCCCTTTTTTTAATGTAGTCGGGTCGGGTCGGTTTTGATCGAGTTTAGGTTGTTAAACCCATAACCGACCTAACTCGACTCGACTACCCAACCTAATACCCGAAACCCACAAAAAAAAGCAAAAAATAGACCCAAACCGATCAGGTTGGGCAGCTTACTTGGGTTGGTTTGAGTTTTTCCCACTTCTAGTCGAGGGAGGTTCAGGGCCTTAGAATAGGCCGAACCCCCAAAAATACTGCACCTATCACCACTCATACAGCCACAACACCGCGGACTGTAGAGACATTGCCCAACACCTTATGGGGTTAAATTCTCGAAATAACAATCGAGACAATTCTAGCTCGAGAAGTAGGCCTCTACCAAGGCATGACCAGCAGCCTAGGTGAGATTAGGCAGCTACCTGCCATCAAGAGGTATCACCCCAATGGAGGAGAGAGCATGAAGATGACAGGAATAGGGATGGGCAACAACGAAGAGACCATCAAAACTGGTAGGAAAATGTCCCAATTCATGAGATCGATACTATTTTTGGAGGTCCCTATGTTGGTAAAGAAACAAGGAATTCCCAAAGAAACTACGCCCGAGAAGCAAATGGTCCTCCACTGACCAGCTACATTGTTGACAACAATTATTGAAGGAACCAATCGCCTCTTATTGTGTTCACACACAAGGATTCAGAAGGTGTTTATTACCCCCATTGTGATGCCCTGGTTGTGAGGGCCGTGGTAGCTCGGAATGGACTAAAGCGAATGTGGTAGATAATGGTAGTTCAGTCAATATCCTTTACAGATCCACTTTTGATAAAATGATCTTAGACTATGAGTTAACCCCCACCAACACCCCCCTTATACGGTTTCACAGAAGATAGCATAATCTCGACAGACAAGATTACACTTGTCGTGGAAATGGGAGTACCTCCTTTATCAACATTGAACTTCTTGAAATTCTTGGTAGTTGATAGTAGGTCCCCCTACCATAGGGTGTTAGGGAGGCCAGCCCTGAAAGAACTTGAAGCCATCACTTCCATCCACCACCTATGAATAAAATTTTTGCTGACCTAATTAGCAACACGATGGAGGTCTATGTAAACAACATGCTTGTAAAAAGCTTGAAGGTTAGTAATCACACAACCTCTCTCAATGGCGCATTTCGAGTCTTACACCTTAAATGTGCATTTGGAGTTGCGTCGGGCAAATTTCTAGGGTACATGGTCAACTGAAGGGGCATAGAGGCGAATCCCGAGAAAATTCAGGCATTGATTGAAATGAGGTCTCCTCAGAAACCGAAAGAAGTGCAAAGTTTAACCAGTCGAGTGGCCTCCTTGAGATCAAAGGCTACAGACAAGTGTCTTCCATTCTTTAAGATATTAAAGGAAGGCAAAGAGTTCCAATGGACCGAGGAGTGTAGAGAGGCCTTCCAAGGGCTGAAGAAGCACCTAGGACAGGCCCCTCTCCTATCGAAACCCAAGCTGGGAGAAGCTCTACAACTGTACTTGGTCGTCTCCGATGAGGCTATAAGTGCTATCCTCATAAGGAAAGAAGGCTCGATCCAATTGTCGATCTACTACGTTAGCAAAGTTTTGTTATCTCCCGAAACACGTTACCCAGATATGAAGAAATTGACTTTGGCATTGATAACTGCATCTTGGAAGTTGAGGCCCTACTTTTAGGCTCACACCATCCACGTGTTGACCAACTACCCGCTTAGTCAAGTATTGCAAAAGCCTGATGCCTTGGGAAGATTGTTGAAATGTGCAGTAGAATTGAGTGAATTCGAAATCTTCTTGAAGGCACGAACCGCCATCAAAGGCCAGGCCTTAGCAGACTTCGTGGCTGAATTTACCAACATCCCTGAGGTGGACAAGGCAGTGGAGCACCCCGAGCCTCCTACTTGGAACTTATTTGTAGACGGTTCGCCCGATGAAATAGGCTCGGGTGCAAATGTAGTGCTGGTGAGCCCTGAGTTGAATAGTGTTGTACGGTTTGGATTTAAGGTCACCAATAATGCAGTTGAATATGAGGCCCTCCTTGCTGGCTTGAGGCTGGCTAAGGAAATGCAGGTAAAAATGCTACTTATCAATAGTGACTCCCAACTTATTGTAGGCTAGGTGAATTGAATCAAATCCTTCGCATGGAAAACGTCCATGTCGATGCTTTGTCCAAGCTAGCAAGTAGCAAGGACTCTGAGCTATTGACAGTGGTGCCAATAGAGCACCTGCTAAGGCCCTTCGGCTCTTCAAAAGAGGTTATGTAGGTAAAAGAAACCATAACTTGGATACAACCTCTCATATCTTATCTCAAAGGTCAGGCTTTGCCAGATAACAAAGAAGAGGCCTACAAGCTAAGAAGGAGGTCAGCCCATTCTGTGTTAGTGCATGATTTTCTTTACAAGTGTGGATTCTTTTCGCCTCTTCTTCGATGTGTAGGAGGAGAAGAATCCAATTATATACTCTGAGAGATCCATGAAGGCGTTTGTGGCAACCACACTGGAGAACTTGCCTTGGTGAGAAAGGCACTAAGACGGGGGTACTATTGGCGTACTTTGAAAAGGGATGCTCTTCAATTTGTTCGTAAGTGTGACAAATGTCAACGCTTCTCCCATGTCCAAAGAAAACCTTCCCAAAGGCTTACTGCAGTGTCCAGCCCTTGGCCCTTTAGCAAGTGGAGGGTGGACCTCATTGGCCCTTGACCAAAGGGCAGAGAAAGTGTCAATTTTGCCATTGTCGCAATTTATTACTTCACCAAGTGGGTAGAGGCTGAGTGGTAAAGATCACTGAGGCTAACACTTCCAAATTCTTATGGAAGAATATAATATGTCGGTTCGGCATCTCCCACTCAATCGTTTCAGACGATGAGAAACAGTTCGACAACAAGAAGGTGAAGGATCTTTGTGAAAAGTTAGGAATTAAGAAACATTTCTATACCTTTCATCATCCCCAGGCCAATGGTCAAGTGGAGGCTATGAACAAAACCATAAAGCATGCTCTAAAATTGAAACTCGACTCAGCTAAGGGAGACGACCTTACTCGGATGAACCATCCTCTAAGTAAGGAAGCGTGTGTACCTCAGAGGAGACACTGGAGTTCCAAAAGGAACCACCTCACTTTAACTCCGAAGCGTACATTACATGCACCGTTGACGAAGCTAAACGTCAAGGGAAAAGCTAAATCCTTAAATGTGACAAGGCGATAGAGCCTCAAAATAGAGACATACAAAAGCATTTGATCAAGTCGATTGCCAAAATTACAGTTAAGTTTATTCAAAACTCGAAGTTTAACCAATTCAAAACAGCTCAATTAAAGGCTCAAAATTGAGGCCTATTTAGCTATAAGAGTTCATTTCAATTAAAGTTCAAATTACAGTTCAGTATAGTCCGTTATGTTTGACATACTGTTGAGACCCATTCACTTAGAAGAAAAAAAATAAAGTATGAATAGTAAAGGATGAAGTTGTTCATTCACTAAATAAAGATATAATTACGTAATGAAGCCTGAGGCAATACAAAATATTTTAGCTAATTCGAGCTACGGATGGGGAGCCTCAGTAGTAGGGACTTCTGTTGATGGGGGCTGAGGCACTTCTGCAGGAGCATCTTCAGGCTCAACTACTGTTATTTTACTCTCCTCAGCTGGGGTCTGAGGAACCTCCTCTTCAATAAATTCTACTTTAAGTTCTGAGACACCCAATTCTAGGCAAAGCTCCTCAACCCTCTCAGCCACCTCCTTGTAGGCGACTTTCCTTCAATAGAGGGCGAAGTGTTGATACACTTCAGTGAGATGGAAATTGGCAATGTAATTCTTCACTGGGATATCGCCCGCCTCGAGAACATCAGTCTCGTACTTCTTCACCCCCTCCCCATACTACATTATTTGTTTCTCCATGAAGTCGTTGGAGTCCTTGCACCCAGCCAGTTCGAGGTTCACCTTCTCAAGTGCCTATGCAGCTAACTTCTGGTGGTTATCAAAAATTTCAACTTTCTTGGTTAAGGCAGCCACCTCGCATTGAGACTCATGAACCTCTTTCTTTAGAGCCTTGATCTCAATCAAGGCAGAGGCCATCTTAGCTTCGTTCTCTAATTTCTGGGCCTTTAGTTTAGTGTCATCTGCCTTCTCCTTTTTTAGTTCCGCCTCCACGGCCTTTAGCTTTTAGAACGAAGCTCTGTTCATTTGTTGAATATCAGACAGAACTGTCTGACATTCAAGTTCCACCCCAAAAGCCCTGGCACTTTGGCTCACTAGAGTGGCAGTGAGATCCACTGCATCGCAGGTAGCCACGTAGTTCTACCACCTCTCGCTCCAGAACTTATTGAACACTTCAGTGACGCTTCTTACCTCAGGTGGCAACATCTCGATCATGGCAAGGGCTATCTTATCATCCCTGCCTCCGAAGAAGTTCCCAGACTTCCCTGGGTCCTTTAAACTTGGGCCTTCTTAGTGGCCTCAGAGGCTGGTAACTTGTCTTTTATGCCTCCTCATTGGCCTTTCAAACCTGCACCCCCTTTGCAGCATCTATTGAAGATTGCAGGAGCTTCGGCTGTTGGGGAGCACCCTTCCCAGAATGGGACACTAAAGTCCCAAAACTTGCAGAAGATCTACATGTGTGGACCAATTTTCTTTTCTTATGGGCCTCTTCTGCCATCCTTTTGCCCTTATCGGCAGCCGACTGGTCCTCTTTGGGAACCTCTTTATAGGCCCCTTCCCCAGCTCCTTTCCCAGACTTGTCTTTGCTGAGGCATTCGAACCTCGCTTCACCTGCTTCGTCCTTGAGGAGGAAGGCTTCAGTGCCTTAGTGCCAGCAGTGGCCGTAGCCTTCATGATACTGGCCATATCTGGCAGGGCATATTCCTTTATGGAAAATTTTTCTACAAGCATCAAGGAAAAAGTTAGAAATTGCTGAGAAAAAGTCAAAGAAGTATTGGTTTCTTTCAAGGAGATGAGAAAAAGCTTCAGAGCTCGGGACCGTTTATAGATGTTTTCAATAATGCCCCACTCAGCCTCAGTTAGCTCGTATCTGGAGCTAGAATCTGCATATAAACATATAAGGAAGTTAATACCAAGAAAATAAACAGAGGTCCTAAATATACAAGATGAGGAACTCACAAGCTTCATAGTACTGGGTCGGCACAGTACAGGCTGGGACAGCATCTCCCTCAACCATCTGCCACATGCTCCTCACCTAGAACCAGGACCCCTTCCACCCCTTTATGGTGGAGGGGAGCCCAACTACGAAAGGAGTATGGGATCCCCAAGGGGTGTTGTAGTACCACCTATTTGAGTCGTCTTTTCTCATGACCCTGGCATAGATATTGTCTCGAAGACATGCAAAGCCATGTCCTCGCCTAGGGATACCACCTTCCAAAGGAAGTATGTCCCAGTTACCTGGCTCTCCCATTTGGCAAAATTTAGGTGGAGGACAAAATAAAGGTCCTCAACACCGCCCTAAAGAAGGGGTGCAGAGGCAAATGCACACCTACTTTGAGGCTTGAGCAGGTATTCACTAAAGGCCACACAGCCTGGCCTCGAAAAATAGGCTCGTTTGTGGACTTAGGTACTAAGAGTTCTATACAATGGGATATGCGGTAGGTCTCCCCAAATTCGGCTAGTTTGAAGAAGTTATGGAAGATGAAATTTTTGCTGCCCCCAATTCGCCTCATAGTCTATAGGCTCCTCAGTCATACTATACCATTCGCTAGTAGCTCCCGACACAGACTCCTCCCCATACCTGGCTATTGTAATAGCCATTGACGCCTTGGCAGACATGGTGATTGAAAAAGATGATGAAAAAGCTACAGAAATATTAATGAAAGTTGAAAAATCCCTTCCTTTTATAAGAAAATACCTAAATAGATGAAGACTTAGAAGACTCACCGAAAAATGGTGGCCGGAAAAATTTCTGGAAGCAAGAAAACTTAGGAGGGTTTGACAATTTTTTTTCAAAGGTAAAGTATTGAAATAGCCAGATTTTAGCTTTTATACAAGGGAAGGATTCAATATTGGCCATTGGATCGAGGCGTCCAAACTTCAATCGATCTGAGCCATAGAATTCAAACGGTTTATATTTTCAACGCCTCAAATCGATGCGTGTACTTCACAAATCGGCCTCCGCGCTTGACCGTTTCCCCAAATCACGCATGCTAATAATTGGCCATCATTGTGCATTCAATACGAATGGTCGTACGTGTATTGGAAGTCGTTTCGATGCAGCTAACCCACCTATGAAACATGCGAAACTGTCAAATCACATGTACCGATATCCATGATAATTAATTTAAAAATCAACTTTGGCATTGAGTTCTATAGCCTTGGCATTTAGTTACTCCTTCTAGAAGCTCTGCTCCAAACGAACTCGCCTCTGCTTCAAAAGCAATTCAACCTCGACAAGTTCAAGTACGAACTCACCCCTGCTTCAAAAAGAATTTTACTACTCTTGTACATTAATCTAGGCAGTTCAACGGCGACATGCTACACATGTTTCTGTTACAAAGTAAGCAAAGCTCAAACAACTTATTAAATTCCACGCACATCATGAATATCTATGCCTGGACTTGGAGGACTAATGTCATACCACAAATTTTAAAAGAAGTTTGAAATTTCTAACTTTATTATTAAAGTCCACACATGACATAAATAATTACACATGGACTTTGGGACTATTGATATGACTCATAAATAGGAGCGCCACATTGCACCATATCTGGGCAGTGGGACCAGCCCAATTGAACAGGATGCATTTTGCTGTCCTCGATGTGTCAACCAAGGCCTAGTGCTATTCCGAGGCCCATTATTCGAGGACATTATTGCAGCCGAGGCCCTGCCACTTCTGAGGCTATTATCCAAAGCCATTCTTGAAGTCGAAGCCCTGCCACTTCCGGGGCACCATGGATCCGAGGCTTCTTAGCTGGTGACGGCCCACGTACACAAATTTGCTAATGATGAAAATCTTGTTACGAATGATTGATATGACCTTTGAGAAAAGTATATTTGTGTCACGTCTTGTCAAATGTAAAAGCATTTAATGTTTTGTAAGGCCAGAAGGTCGATATAGTGATGGCTAGGACTTGACGTTTCGGCCTTGGAGATGAAGCCATGTGTAATTTGATCCAAATGTCACCATTTAATTTGTAACACTAGTTATACCCTCACCATGTAACAATTGAAGACTAATGCAATACTAAATACTTGGAGCAATATTATTCTCTCATTCTTGCATCTTTACTACAATACAGTTACAAATATTTTTCTCATTGATTTGCTTATTGTACAACATCGTTCCGTTTATCTCGTCGAAAATCCGAACGGTAATGTCTCGTATTGTTGAGCCCCTTCCATGTTCAATCCTAAGGAGAGATCTTGACCGTCGATCGATATTAACGTGTCAAATTTGGCTTACTTATATATGAGTGGACCCCGCATCTGTTGGCAACATTTTTTGAGGTCAACATCGTATTAGTGATCCTTTGCAGAGCAACATCCAACAATACCAAAGTATGATTGTCCTCGTATAAGGCCCTATGATGACCTCAACTCCAAGGACCAATTCAATTACCAAACGTTAGGAATTAACCACTGACACTCAGATATTTATCCATATGGAATCTTACCAGTGGGTCTCCAATATTTTGTTCTATAACAAAGTATACACATGTTCATTTAAGTGTCACCACACTTTAACTTGTGAGATCAGTTACTTACTTCATAAGTAAGAAATGTCACACGTGATGGTCTATCCATAATAACGATATCCGTATTTCGTTATTACATACGACCACAGAAG
>CAIGRL010231877.1:0-10690 GCA_903798325.1 Fraxinus xanthoxyloides
AAAAATAATTCCTCTATCAAAGAAATTTGGAGGAGGAAAGCAGTAAGACTTGAAACTCATCTTAAAATGTCAATTTTGTTAAGACATAATAGTCTAAAATATTTATACATTGATTATAATAAGATATTTAATCGATGTGAAATTCATTTCTAACAAGAGTAAACCCATTCGATTGGCATCACTACAAGGGGTTGTGTATCAACATTTTTGAAAGATTTAGTGGTCTCCCTAAAACCAGTTGACATTAGAGCTCGAGATCTCAAGTTCAAGAGCATCCCAAAAACACGAGGCTTTGCCTGTCTCGAGGGATTATGAAGTAGACCCAAATGAATTCTTGAACCTTAATGTGAATTTAATTGAGCCTCTCCTACTAGCTACGTCTTTACGCACGCTACCTGCCTAGAAAAGGCAATACTTGTTACAAGGAAAGATAAAACAGTAGATCTGAGATGATTAAAATAAAGTGGTACAGAATATTTGCCAAAATGAAGTCAAACAGGAGTTAAATAAAAATATCAATTCTTCCATACAGTGTCAAATTGGCTCAGTATAACAAACAAAACACAAATCCCAGCTGCTTCAATATAAAGACTCGAAATGTGTTGGATTGGACAGGATCTAGTAATAAGCTTTTCGTGGATTGTTCTGCAAGAAGCAATCGAAAGAGGAACATAAGTAATCTGTCAACGAAACCTTGCAACCTTCTTTTCAATCATTAAGAATGATAAATGCAATCCCGGACAAAAAAGCAAGACGAGCTACCCAAACATTAGTAAACAAAGCAAAGTGAAAACTATACCATTGGATTTGGTCTGTGTTTGTAACCAAGCATCATTCGCTTTTTATACTGCTCATAAATATCATCCTCGGGAAGGACCTCGCCAGGATTGTGAGCGCCAACACCCAAGTTGTCCTTTTTCACATCGCCTGCCATAATGGGGGTTGCAATTCCACTTCGCGAGCTCCCCAGCCCCTCGCCTGCAGTTCACAAGCAGGTCATATAAATCTAATATTGCAGTATTTATCACAAACCATTGTGCCTAACAAGGAATCAAAGTAAAAATCAAGTGCATAGGAGAAGGCAACTTCTGGAAACCAGTATTATAGAACCTTCTTACGAAATTTGAACCATTTATTTCGACCACAATTACCACTGTGAATCTCAAACAGGAACACAGTGGTCACAATTTTTGTATTGTGTGAAAACATTTAGCACAGACTGGCCAAAATCAGTGAACCATACTGCCAGCTCAAAGTATGCACTAGGATGGACCTTCTTTTGTTAAAGGTCACATCAACTGCAATTTGCTAGGTAAGGCTAAAACAAGAAAACCAAGGAATCTTCTTGTCAATGTAACCAAACATGCATCCAACAATATATCAATTTCCACAAAGCAATTTTTATAGTCAATATAAACTGTGCAAATAAGCAACTAACATAAAAAGATGTTATGTACACATTATCAACTTAAACACCAGTAAGTTTACTTTGAAAATCCTAGATAACTAGTAAAAGTAAGAATTGTATAAGACAAGATTTAAATGATATAGATGGGGCCCTCTCTCTATCAACTTAAACTTTTAAATAAAGTGGTTCAGTACACACAATACGGTCTTGAGTTCAAATATGCATGCGGAGGATTTGATGGGGAAAATGGAACCCTGCCTATACGTGAGTGGACGTGTCGAAGGCAAGATTCAAAACATATACATGCGGTCCCTCTCTAACGGTTTAAGCATTTAGATAAAGTGGTTCATCAGAAAATTAACAGTCGAGAAAAATTGGCAACAAAGAGCAAAAATAAAAAATACTAGAACCAGAAGGAACGGCCTCAAGATTAATTCTCAATTACTAAAGAGTGCACAGAACCATATGAAAACTTATTCATGGTGTCTTACCAAAAAGTTAAACAGGGAAAGTAATAAAGGAGAGAGAACCAAGATTCCTATCAAAGAATCAAAGATTGTAAAAAGATGGCATATTTAACAACTTCAGCAGGTAGAAGTATATTATAATATTGATAATTTCCTAATTCAAAGGATAATATCCCCGTCATCTCTGCTTGTGAGCAAAAGGAAAGAGCAACAGTAAAGGTGTACCTTCCTTCCAACCCATTTTAGACAGAAGTTTGTGACCAACATTATCAGCCTGAATTTTAGCTCTTTCTGCAGCCTCTATTGCTGCTTTCCGTGCACCAGCATCATTGCAGGTAGACAAGAATTTCTCAAGCTCTTCAGGAGGAATATAATCACCCATGTGATGCCCTTTCTTCGCTGAAGCTTGAACCATAAATTATTTATGAGAAAATGTATTTTCATATGCAATCAAAAATAAAATCTCTCAACATTAGAATTTCAAACAAGCCCGGGCACAAGCACGTGAATATTCATATATATGCAGACATGCCCTTTTAAAAGGGAGAACATCCCAAAACATGGATGCATCCATTCAATCAGTGTAATGGATGTAAACCTTGAAGGGAAGCAGGCGGAGGCATCTCATCCTTAGAGGTTTTAAGAGGCCTCTGTTTCTCTTCTTGTGCAGCCTTCTTCATGTAGTATTCCATCATTGCTATAGGATCCGCACCAGTTGGGGCACTAGATTCACCTACAAGTTTAACCATAATAAATATATAACCTAAACATAAAATACAATGCAATCAAATTGTTGCACTAGATTCACCTACAAGTTTGACTTTATATAAATATACATAACCTAAATACAAAATACAATTCAATCAACTTGTATTACATTTGCACGAGATACACGTAAAATCAAAGTTGCGCTTTCTTGGAAAATAGTGAGTCGGATTCTCAAAGAAATAATCATGCCTAATAATGCAACTATGTGATTTCAAATACCAATCTCTCGCATATAGTCTCTTCAGAGTAGATTTTTTATATAACTAGAAAAGCATAGAATATGTTATGGACTGTGATTCTGAGTATTGATAACATTGTGTTTCAAGGAATTGTCCTACACCTAACCGCCAGCCTTCTCTTAATATTGAAGGAAAGATCACTACCACAGCTGTTGCAATTGTCTTTTGAACGAAGTACCCATAGCCATTAGTGCAGGTTGAATTTCTAATCATTAATTATATATAGGACAAACTTCATATTAATTTAAAGAAACAATATTTTATATGTTAATGACCCATCCTGTTGTAACATGGTAACATATTTGAACATTATTTTCCATGCCTTTAGCATTATAAAGAGATCCAGTGCAGAAACACTTATTTAAAAATAAAAATAAATAAGATTTCTTTCCAATCATTCTTGGTCTCATTCAAGTCAGAGCAGATCGAGCAGTAATTGTTCACTTCCGACAGACAATGATGCAAAAATAGTAACTACAGCCCAAACTTGATCCCAGAAACAAAAGGTGTCAAAATAATACCATATTTTTCACTTGATACTGAGGCCGTAGAAGCTCTTGTGTTCTCTGTAGGTTCATATAAAGCAGAGGAAGGAGTCTGATATTTCGAATGCTGATGATGTAATCTCTGAGAACCAATTGATGAATTGGGAACTGAGATTACAGACCCAACTGCAGGACCGAAGGGTCAACGTTAATAAAAAGGTAAAAACCCAATTGAAATGTGAGTAGTTGTAGAATGTGAAATTTCAAAGATTTAACCAAGTTATGATGACAAAAAAGTTAAAAAAATACTATGCTACAGTAAAATATGAGAAACAATTTATCAAGGAAAAGGATAGAATGCACAAATGGATTCTTGTTTATCATACAAATTAACAAAAGAACCATCTACAGTTTGAATATTTTAGAATTGGTTACCCATGCAACCAACAAATTTAACAGTGCAAATAAGAAATCACGCTCCAATCTCATCAACTGAAGAACTAAAATATTCTAAACACAGTTTATTGAAGTGAGGGTCTGAGTACGAGCAGAGTTCAAAGACACGTTTCCATCTTATACATACAAGAATGGCTCTATCCGTGGGGAAAATGAGAAGTTTTAGCTATTAGTCACATTGGATATGATTCTGAAGGTCCCATTTGGCGTACATAATTTGCAGCATAAATACGTGAATCAATACACTAACCACTTTGCGATGTTTGGGAATCCCTGGTCTCTGACAGAGCTTTTTTCTCTTCACTGAGCTTATATTCATAATACTTGTAATCTGAGCAGCTTTCATCAAATAGAAACCTGCAGTATGCAGTCAGTTAAAATCTAGGAGCTTGAAAGTTGACCACAATACACAAATAC
Source organism: Fraxinus xanthoxyloides (assembly GCA_903798325.1). NCBI lineage: Eukaryota > Viridiplantae > Streptophyta > Magnoliopsida > Lamiales > Oleaceae > Fraxinus > Fraxinus xanthoxyloides. The sequence goes on from CAIGRL010231877.1 coordinate 4,241, forward strand.
TTGTCTATTCTGCAGGGCCATGCACTGTGAAAATGAAAAATCGTGTAGAAAATGAGTAGATCTTGAGAGAGGAAGATGAAACAAGAAGGGCATTATCATAATTTCAACATGACCAGCAAGTCCATTAGAATCAATTGGTTTGCAGAGCACTACGCTAATAGAATACGCAAGAAAATACTGGTCCATGTTCAACACTTACAACATCTGGACTTCTAAAGGGGATGGGAATTAGAATATACGCTACACGAGGGTAATGACTCATGACCAAGTCAGTTCATACTTAGTATGATCAATCCAATACAACAGAACATTGAGCCGTGACAAGTAGATAGGACATATATAATCTCAACCATCTCAAGGAAAAGTGTCCTTATCAAATTTAAAACCACAATCATTACACTGAATAATGGCCACAAGAAAAACCCTAATAAGAAGCGTCTCGAATACTGAAATAAATAATTTTCATAAAAACCGGCAACAAAGAAGAACATTTCCAGAAAGACTGCATTGTGGATAAGAAGGTTGCACAGCAGATAAAGGTTGAAAATAAAAAATGAAATATGTTTGGGAATCGTCTTTTAATTTAAATATGAAATGAATATATATTAATTTAAGAGGCAAAATAAGCAGAAATGTACTCATTTTTTAATGTGATTATCATCAGTTACATAACATTTTCCTATATCCCAAACAGTATCCGGCATTCAAAGGGTTTCCATACATCCAACAAAATGTCAAGGACAAGTCAAATGTGAAGAGATCTCAGTGGGTGTTATTTGGGCATCAACTTGCTCTTTACTATTTTTACCAAGTTCCTCGGGTATCCAGAAATCAATAATATCAGGCCCATTCGGCGAGTTAGAATAGCAAGCATAGCAATTAAGAACTTATAAGTTGTGGGTCCTACGAAATGTAAACAACAAAAGTATGTTTGACGTCTCAATTTAAAATTTAAGCTTTCCAAGCATGTTCTAAGTAAGAAAATAATCTCATTTCAACTTTGCTTTTCCCTATTCTAGTTCATTAAGTAAAAGTAAAGCCAGAGAGGCTAATCCAAGATTCCAAATTCTAAAAAAATCCAAGAATCCCATTCCCACGGTTGAGTAAGGAATCAGTATTCCAACTTCACCTAGAAAGGACCTCACCCCCTTAACTTTTCCTCACTCCTGATCACTGATCCCGCTGCCTTCCCCAGCCATATACCCATCCCTGCCCTATGACACCTCCAACTCCACCCTGTCCAAAAAATCTCAATAACTAACCCATCCTCGTCATTATCTATTTTGTTATCCATTGGTGGGATCGCAGAGGAGTGGCAACAGGTTTTCTTTGGGAGTAAAATGTGAAAATTTATTTGCAGGTTTCTACATTTCAACCAGACAAATAAATAAGCATCTTAATCTAGGTAGAATTTATTTCAAATAAAGCTTCCAATTCTAAGGCATCCTAGGCTTGGTTTGGTATGTTGTGCTCTCAAGAGAATACACTGCAGCCGTGCAGTAATGACACAGGTATTTCATAGACTTTTGTTTGCTATATATTTCAAAATTAGAAAATTTGTAAATTTTGTAAAGTGATTTATCATCGCGCAAGCATGCAATTACTAAAATGGACATTGATTATAATGATTTTTTGTATTATTATCATCATCAGTAGAACTGGAACATTAAGTTTACTTCTATAACAATAAATAATATTATCAAAAAAATTCTCGAATAATTCATTAATGATATAAATTCGAAAAATTAACATCTATTAAAATCTCAAAATTTATAAAATTACAAATAAAAGCATAGTCCATATAGTAGAAAAGGAATTGATTTAATCAGTTATTGCTAAAATTAGCATTTTAGTTATTGATAATTGGATTAAAAGCAGAATCTGAAAAGCTAACATTTTGTTGCTTCTCAAAATCTACTGTTAGATGCGTATTCTTCTATAATCACTTTTTCTTAAATTTATCAAACGCGTAAAATAACATTTAATTGTCAAAACCTATGTTGCTCGGACTCTCCAAAAATGGAGAAGTGTCCGTGTTGACACAACATGACACAGATACCAACAAGGGATATGGATTGAATCCTTCGTTTTACAGTCAGACACAAAAGGGAGAAGATGGTGGAAGGTGAGTCATGCTTCTTTGGCTTTGCGTCTAGCGGCAGCAAAACTTGCACAGAGAGAGAGAGAGAGAGAGAGAGTTGGGGAAGACGATGTGTTTTGGAGAGAGGTTAAATGGGCTCTTGAGAAGTCCAATGGATGGAGTTAATGAGAGAGTGTTAAATGGGCTCTTGTGAAGTCCAATTGATGAAGTTAATGAGTTCATTTTTGTATTTAAATAAATTTAAGTTTATTTTTGTATAAATTTTTTATTTCTTATATTTTATCTTTGTGAACATTTTATATTGTAATTAAAATGATTAGTGCTATATTTTTTTTTGTATTAAATTTAAATTTATTTCTATAATTGTTTTTAAATAATATATAAGACATCGAAATTGATTTTTTCACTAATTTTTTTTTTAAAGAATTTATTTTGAACTTTAAGAGCTTGTTTGGTGCACATTTTGAGAGTAAGAATGCATTTACTATTGATGTGATGGGGAATGTGGTTGAAAATGAAGAGAAAGTAATTGATGTGATGAAAAATATTTTTTTTTTTAAGAATGTGTGGTTAAAAATGAGTAGAAGAATGATAATGAGAAAAATAATGGGGCTTAAACGGGGCTAAATTTAAATTGATTTTATCGAAAGAGTCAATAAAGAAAATAAACTACGAGTTCATTTTTTAACAACCAATATCAGTTAATTTGTGTACAAGATAATTTAATATTATGGTTATTTGCTTTAATTGAACCTTTTTCTCTTTGTTATTTTGGCATTGTTCTATTTAAAAAAAAAAATTGTAAGTATCCTTGTACCCGTATCCAAAATGAGGAGGATCCGACTCCTATATATGTACTCGTATCCGATACCAGCACCCGAATCCGAGCATCATAGGTCAAAACAATTAGAAGGTGGGACTCCAAAATCAATCTCAATTGGAGCCCTAGTGCCAAAGTAGCCTAAACTTCCTAGAAGAAACAGCAAACTACAGGAAGACATAATCTGGTTGATATTAGCTAAAAACCAAATAAGGCCCATAATAAATAATACAAGAATATGCTAACCTCTTCTCCCCAACAACCCACTTCCAAAGACTAATTACCTAGGAATAGTTATGTCAACAGTGAAAGAAAAAATAAAACAGCATACAAAAACTTGTTCTGCAAAATTAATAAGGAAAACAAGAACAGAACAACACATAATTATCAAATTCCCCCGAGGATGTATGCAGCTTATGAACAAATAAAAAGACAGTAGAACTGAAGATCACATACTTAAACGGAGTGTCTCCAGGGTTTTTTTGTCTTGTGATATGCTCAAACTGCCTTCCATGCTTGGCCACAAAACTTGCTAATTTGTCTACAACTTTCTTCACAGTAGGATCGCTTGGGGAAGGTGGTGCTGCATGTCACTTAAAGAACCGATTAATACCAAGAGCATTGAAGAAGATAATGCAAATTACTTTTGTAGCAGGCGTGCCACAGTTTCCATATCTGTCATTGAACCTCTCTTCCCACTAATGTTGATAGAGACTTAAAAGTATAAGCTGCATTCATCAGACAAAAGTAATTCAAGAATGTTTTGTCCTATTTATCCACCAGCTTACGCAAAGAAATGCCTAGACAGGTTTCTCAAAAGTCAGAAAAGACAAGACTCAATTAGCCCTTAATTGAGCATTTTTCTGACAAAACATAGCCAATAATGGTAAAATTAACTAGGTAAGGAAGCAGGCAACAAAACATAGATTTGGATTTAGATATATAGAGCTCCATCACAAGAGAAACAGAGCTGAGTCCATAGTGGAAGGAAAAAGGAACTCGTAAAAATGTGGAGCTGGGCCAATTCATTTAAGACCCTATAGATACACTGGAGGAAATATGGACAAATTTAGAAAAGCTAAGGAAAAGTAGCCAACGCACTTGTTGGGCCAACCAGATGAACAGAAACTCAGAAAGGCATGGAGGTATGAGTTGATATTATTTCTTTAAAACAAGTTTTAAGAAAATCGATGCAGACAGCAATCAATCATGCTCCCTCACATGACAGACCAGCATGATGAAAATAAATGAAAATTTATATATATTAGTAGCTAACGATTTATGGGTTAAAAAATTACATATAAGTGAATGTACCAGGACGGGTTTGCTTAATTGCCAAATATGTTCTATAGGATCCTAAGACAGAGCAAGTAGGTATTAAAAAAAAAAAGTAATACTTTTTCTTGTTGACATATCCAAGTTTCAAAATTCTGATTTTTACACCGACATGCTAACCTGCAAGTGGAAAAGGCATAATAAATGAAGAGTGTGTTCGGGTGAGCTTATAAGGCACCCTATAAAGCTCTCCTGAACACACTCAAAGTCATACTTGTAGGTCAGTGCTAACTTAAGCCTGCCACTGATTGATTTTGAGCATGACCTGCAAAACTTCATATGCAATGGACGGATAAACAATAAAAAATAAAAGAGGTTTACCAACGTCAACTTGTCTTAATGACTTCTCAGAAGCATCCTGCTCGTCCAACTTTGGACGTTTCATTGGCACTCTATCTGAAAAATTTACACCATCATTTTCATCTTCATCCTCGTCTTCACCAAGCTTAACAGACGGTGCAACAAGTTTTGACTTTTGTTTCAAGCTGAATGCAAGTTTCCCACTTGAAGGAGTTTGGTTTGTTTTCCGAGAACCATTGGCCTTAAATTCCAAGGCCGCTTTACTAATTACAGTCTTTGGAGTGGAAATTACAGATGAATTTGAGCCTGATTTAGATTTCTCAGATGTATCACTCTTCTTGTCCTTCCCCTCCTCCTGTTGAAGCTGTTTGAACCTCTCTAAGAATGACCCATCATTAACAAATAGGCTAGCGCCTGTTGTCTTCTCCATTGCTGAAACGCAAAGTATCTCCAATGTTTTCAAGGAACCACTGCTTGACAAGCAAGCTCAAAAACTATTTAGTCGCGGAAAAAGTCAACTTGATGGTTCTGACTATAAATCAGCAGCATTCTCATGCTTTCAGTTCAACAAAGTACGTGTCTTAATATCATTGTAATGGCAGTGTCCCTCGATGGTTCGAAAAGGATATAATATTTAGCCAGGGTGTAAATTTTTCTAGCCAGGTAATGCATAAATTCGTTTTAGGAAAGACTTCCACAAATTTGTTTTCTATTATCTTGCTCTTTATGCTTTTTGTGTTCTTGTTTTAGGAAGAGGGACAGAATAAAGAGAAATAGTTCATTAAAACTCAGATACAATCTTCTATGCTCAGTTGACCAATATGTGATTGGTGATTGTTTGTTTAAATAATCTACTAGTGAAACCTGACAGAAGGCAAGCACCGACAATGATTGCAAAATAGCATAAAAAGTAATTGTCAAATGATCAAAAAGTCCGGACATGGTTCATACACTTCCAACGGTCCTATCGGATCAATAATTAAATAAGCTTCCTGTTCTAAATATAAAAGAATTGCTAAGAACCAAGTAATCTTAAAAGCTCTAACTGAAACAATTTGAAGAATTTGAAATACTTTGTGGGCTTCATAAAGAATGAGCAAACAAAGAAAAAAAAAACGTAAAATTGATGACCATCTAGGGGAGAGAACTCTCGACCGCAAAACAACTAGCCACTACAATTTACAGGTCAAAGAGTTTGAACAGTGTAGAAGTGAGAGGACCCAATAAATACTCCATTTACGCCTTCTTTTACCCCATTTTCACGTGATTTTTTCTAACTATGGGCATCAAAACCTCGAACCTTAGCTAATTGTTCGAGGTTTTTATTTATTTGAGATGCAGTCTTCCTCCTTTGTTGAGGATTAGAAAATCCTACATGTCAAACAAAAATAATAATAACCTTTGACTGATAATGAATTATTAGACCAAAGAAGTCATACACAATAATAAGCTTTATCATAAAATCATGCCTTGCACATAAGAATTCTCCTTTCATACGGGTCGATAACAAAAGTAAAAGACAGAAAATGTCATAGACAAAACCCAACACAGAACATACGTTTAGCTATTGTTGATCTGATTATAAAACTGAAAGAACAGCAAAATTCCTTGTGCTGTAATACAACTCATCCAATGCGATTGTTGACCAAATTATACATAGATATTCTATATGCATGTTTGCGGTGTGTACTAGAGAACAAGAGATCCTCGAACATATTTAAGCAAAATTAATAAAGATTTTGGTAGAAAACTTAAAAGCCCAAAAAGTAATTTACCAAATCGTAATACTTCACTCAACCATATGTCAAGCCGAAAATAAGCTCAATCAAACTCATCGACATAATTATGTTCTTCAATTAATAACGACAAAATAAAAAGGATAAAAAAAAAAAAA
>CAIGRL010231924.1:0-10266 GCA_903798325.1 Fraxinus xanthoxyloides
ATAAAGAAAAGTTTTGAATTTGCACGTAATATTATTTTATTAAAAATGTGCAGTTGAAAGAAGAGAGAAATATATTTTCAAAAAAAAAATGGGAATCAAACGAAATCTATAATTTAAATATAACAATTATTTTGTTCAAACTGGACATTTATAATTTTGTTGTAAAAATTAACAATATTCACCAAATGATATTGCGCCCAACTTTTGTATAATTCAAAGGAAGAGCACAGGTTTAAATTTGTACGATTGTATTAACCCGCTAATATGTAAAACATATAATTTTGGTAAAATTAAAATCAAATTCCATGAGTGTCACAATGGTCAACCTTCCAATTTCCTAATGTGAGGTCACGGGTTCGACACCATTCTCTCTTATTCCATTTATTTTGGCAAAATTGTAGCTTCAAACATATTTCACACAAAATATAATGACAATGGGATTCGAAACCAGAACCTAAAGCATGAATCTACAGCTCCTGGCCAACTGAGTTGCAAGGAGTTATTGGAAACAAATGCACTTACCAGTTATATATTTAAAAAACTTTGTTTATTGTCCAAAAAAAAAAACTGTTCCGACGGATCCAGCACGGGCGGCCGCCGGGGCTCGCCGAGTGTTGGGTCCGCCACTGCCTACACTACTTATTTCAAAAAGTACAAATGTCAATCGAAATTAAATGCATGAGTCGGGTCAGTTTAAAATTAAAAATGGGTTGGATCTAGTTCAAGTTTCTCTCTCTCTCTCTCTCTCTCTCTCTCTACAGCATATCTCGCGACTTCTTATCCCCTTTGAAACTCTAACTAATTTCACACATTTCCTTCATTTCAAGCGTAATATTACACTGTAAAATCACAGAAGTTTTGTTCTTCTTCATTATCGCTACCACGAGTTATGTTTCTCTAGAGAAGTGGACTGGTTTTGCCGACAGCGACGGAGGATGCAAGGTATTAGAGGTGAAAACTTTTGGCAATATAATTCTCCGACGACTGTGATCAAGAGGCCGTTCAATCCTAGGTTAGGATTCTGAACCATCGATTGTGTTGTGGGGCAATAAGCAAACTATTTGCTTCATTTCACTAATAGCGATTATATTGGAATTAAAACTGATTATTACTTTGCTTAAAATTCTTTTATTATTATTATTATTATTATTATTATTATTATTATTATTATTATTGTGATTATCTATGTACATGCATATATTTATGTGTGGATGTATTTATCGTATGTTTTTGTGTTCAATTACATATTGTTCAAAATGTGATTTTCATTATATTTATGCATGTTGGTAGTTTTCCCTTTTTCTAATGGAGACTATATTTAAGGAAAATGGGTTGTTTTGACGTATTACATGTGGACCTTGCATTTTTTTTTCCCTTTATTTGAATGATTAATTAATGGGTGTCAATTTCTTGTTTTGTTTTTTGAAAAACTATTTCTAGATATTAATTAGTACTGACGTTGCAAGCAAATAATGTTTCTAAATTCAAGAATTATTATTTTTATTTTTGTTCTATGTTCATGAAACTTCTCATGGGACAAGTTTCGTTCTTTGGTTGGGGAAGTTCTCCTTATTGAAATTATGATTAGTTATAGACTTGAGTATAGAAGTACGAAATTATGATTATAAGTTGTTTAGTTTCTGCAAAAATTCTTTGTAAAGTATAACAAGCACCTGAGATAGAGCAAAATAATCATTGCTTTATATCAAACAAGCATGATTTTTCCCATTGAGAAAGGCTGATGATTTCTTTCTTGGCCCTTCATATGTCTTCTCATTTCTACATAGAATTATTTGGTGTTTATTTGTTTACTTTCAGTAGATAGTAGTCTCATTTGTGTTGAATAAAGATCAGATTTTGTAATTCCTATACATTTTTAACCATCAACAGATTTTGTAATAACCACCAGGTTTTTATGTTTTTTAGTTGGGTTTTGATTGAATCAATTAGAGTTATTGGTATATCCATGAGAATCAATCTAAATCAGATTCTTACATAATTTTTAGTTTTGTTCTTTTGAAATGGGTTGGTTCAATTTGGGTGGTAGGCCCATCAAACCCGTAACTAACAATGTAGCGATTTATTATTATTCAATCTAGAAATAGCTCATTACCAAACAGCTCCTAGGTCCTTTTGAAGTTAGCTTTTCTCTGTGTGTGAAGTCTAATAATGTCTTAGTTTGTGATACAAAATGAGATTTGATTACTTGTCATTCATTTTTTCAACGTGCAACCTAATTATCATGCCTATATTTGTTGTATTTCCAGTCTAACAGCGTTACATTCAAACTGACTCGGGTGATTATTCATCATGTACAATTTCGTTCTTTAAAGTTTGTGAACTAGAAAAGTACTTTCCTTTGGATTACGTTAGCCTCTTACCATAGATTAAATATACGTTTAGCTATTTTCAGTGTTGAGTTTATATGGGATAGCCTTTTTAATTGATTCACTGATTGTTACATCGGAAGTGGCCCAAATGACAAAAGACTTGGCGAAAAACATGATTTTCCAATTATCTTTTTTCCATTTTCTTACTGAAATGACATAGCCGTTGTGTAACTTTGTGTGCTAGATTAATTGGGAGAATAATGCTTTAACATTAAAACTATTTTCATTTAATGATGGGATTTTTTTTATATTCTGCACAAAACTTCAAGCTAATATCGAATATTGTTGTGTCATTGTGTCTTTCCTAAAGTGAAGCATAAATATTAAAGCCAAATCTATTGATGCTCTACTAGAGTAATTTGTAGTAAAAAATAATTTTTTTATGTGCAACTTTTGTTGCTGGTCATTAGTTAGACATCTAAATATGTCTTTGAACATATCCCATATTGAGATAATTTCATATTTATATGCATCTAACGAACTTATACAAATCTAAAGTGTTCAGAATTTTAAATTTTGAACTTCATAATATTCTGCATAAATTTAATAGTATACTTCTTCAAGTTAACTTATGTTATTTTTAATTTTTTTGTATTATGTAGTGACAGAAATTGGGGGACACAAGATGAGTGATGAGTACGGTGGATTTTGTTGTGGGAATGTGGGTGATGAAGTTATGCATGTACGTGATGATTATGATGGTTTATCGTTGCCGAACACTACATATGATGAACATCATGTTGAGACAAGCGACATGGATGCTTGTAACGTCGATGGCTTGTTCGGGAGGTCCTTAAATGTGGTTGCCCCAATCGTAGATCCACCTAACGTCAATGTTCCCCCCGCCATCCCGACCTCGATCCATCAGTGTGAGGGTGCCTAGTGCTAACATGCAGACTCTATTTACACGATCTGGTCATCGAAAGAGTAAGATGAATGAGCTACTTTACAATGTTGGCGTATCATGGTATTGTTTTTAAAAAAAGAATTGACATTTGTCGTTTTGTTTACCATCATTAGGCATATATTTTGGTTGATGGTATAGCTCTTAGTGTTGATGTATAATTGAAATGGAGAAAATTGGGCATTTTGTCGTTTAGTTGCATGCATGCTGTTCAGGTCTAACATTATTTGTACATTTACGAACTGTCGTTCCTAATAGTTGAACTATCAAGTGTCGAGATTGGCAAGTATTTAATGTTGAGAACGACAAATAAAATGTCAAGAAAATCGTATGAAATGTAGAGAGATCTCCTGTTTCGGACGAAATGTCGTTCTAGACAAATGTAATGTCAAGTGTCGAGATGATCTGAATACAAATGTCGATAACAACTTTTCAAGTGTCGAGAAAGGCATGAGATGTCGAGAAAAATGAATTGGAAAGGTCAACCATACAACAATTCACTAGGCTTTAATATGAAATTAATAGCATTAACAACTTCTTTCATCAATTGTGTCTTCAACAACCCAAGAAGCTCCTCATATCACAAGTAAATAGTCTACACCTAATGATGTGAAAGAAGTGTCAATTAATTGTAAATAGAAATTTGTGGGAGTTGGTGTGATTAATATTTGATGAATTGAACAACACGTACCCATCTACTATAAAACATTGGCCTTGACTTGAATATGAAATGACGAGCATTAACTAATTCTTCCGTCAATTGATTATGTTTTCATCTACCCAAGAAACTCCTCATTTCACAAGTACAAGGTCTACACTCATTGATGTGAAAGAAATGTCAATCAAATGTAAATGGAAATAGGTGGGAGTTGGTGTGATTAATATTTCATGCATTGAACAAGACGTATTCATCCACTATAAAACATTGGTCTTGGTTTGAATATGAAAGTACTTGCATTAACAAGTTATTCCATTGATTATGTCTCCATCCACCTAAGAAACTCTTCATATCGATGTTGCTATTAACTTCTCCCCGCTCGGGTTGTCCCAGACCACTCAATCATCATCGACTCGGAAGATGATGATGTCAATGTTTTTATTCCATATGTTCCTCAACGGGGGAACCATTGTCGTAGGGTAAGCCTTCATCCCATTCCATTTTCGGATCTAAATGAAGAAATTGAGCCGGTCAAAATTGGAGTGGGTGATCGTATCGACGATTATTAGATCGCCCTAGTAGAAGTCCCACCGGAAGCACACCATGCGTTGTTTGATGACAATGTCAGAGCAGTTCCCACAAGAAATGAAGATGTGATTATCATAAGCTTAGATGATGAGGATGATAGTGAGATGTCCTCTTTGTCCGTTGTGGAGGATATGTTGAAGATGCAATCGTCGTATGTGAAATGTTGAAGTATATCTAGTGACATAAAAATCCATATGGGTAATGGTTATTTTTTGTGGTGATCACCATTTTGTATGTGGTAACTTACAACATGCAGATAGTTATGGCCTACTTTTGTTGTGATTACCATTTTGTATGTCTAGTGACTTATGAAAACGAGTCATTCATAGCTTCCTTCATACCTGTTATCAAATTGAGTATACAAACATGAAGAAAATGTGTGTACAAGCTCTTCATATCTAATATCACGTTGAATAACAATTGATGTTGTTTGGTCCCCTAACCACTTCCATGTGTCGCCCATATTGACAAATGTACCATTGTATGAGACAATGAATCTCATAACATCTCCCATATTTGCATGCCATAAACGAAAATAATATCAGCTAATAACAAATATCGAAAACGAAGATGCTAGCCACATGCAATACGTGAAACGTTGTACACAAAATGTTCCCTAAGTTTGTTTGGTGTTTAATGTAATTCTCGAATTTAAAAATTCTCGAATTACATTTAAACAATCATTCTCGATGTTTATAAAATGTCGAGAATGACATGACGGAATTCATTTCAACATATGCGTTTATCAACTTCTTCAACTTCAACCACCATTTTTGAAAAGAATTAATTTCACCATTAACGACATTCTCTATGCAGAAGTACCTGACATTTTTATCTACCTAAGTTATGGAAGAATGTTGTTACAACAAATATCTACTACTTGTTTGGATAATCCAATTCAATGAAAGCAAATATATAACAGCAACTACTAAGCCCAAAACTTATCAATCAAAATAAGGTTTCAAAGAAAAAATACCTTCTACCAAGAAATAATGAGAGCTGAATCAACTTCAAATTTGGACGAAATTAAATTTGTTGACCTGAAATCAAATTAAGCCTTCAAAGTTGGAATCATATACTTTTTTGTTTCTTCAATTTTTCTACAATAGTTGGTTAATATCTAATTAAAAATATAAGCAAATGAACTCATATTAGTAATAGCTACAAGTATCTTCTCATGGAAGTCACTTGCTCTTCTCGAAATATTTGAAAAAAATTAAGATTGAGGAATCATTTCATTAAGGGTAAAATAGACAATTTGGTATCAAATTTGGACATTTTCGCAAGAATTATAAGAAAATGACATTTTTCAATTGACACCCATAAAATTGGACATTTTTGAAAAAAATCCCCTTTTTTATTTGATTGAATTTTTTTTTATTCAATCATATATTGCATCATATTTATGTAGTTAATCATTACATGCAACACAACATGTGAACGGTTGACCTTTCCCTATTGTTGTCTCGTAGAGAAATGTAATGCCCGTTCTCATTCTAAACATTGCTTACGGGAGCCCGGTGGACTCGGGGTGGGGCCATTTTTGGTTCTATTTCTTCATTTATTTTTTTTATATAAATTTTTTTTGTAATTTTTATGTAAAAGATTAAGTTAGGGAGGCAATATATTTTTTCAACGGGCTCAATAAGTATTTTCACCATTCCTAAACGGGCCTAGCTGGAAGTTGACCAGTCATGGCTCGTGCCATGTACATTGCTGTGTTTTTTTAAAATTTATTGTGTAAAAAATATTATAATTTTAGTTTGGATGTCAAAATATTAAGTCTATCCTGCGAACTCAACCCCTTAGGCGACATATTAAAGCAAAAAGGTAACTTAAACAAAGAAAGCGCATGTCAAGACTAACCATCAACTTTATGGCGGCAAAAATCGTTACTTTAACACATGTAGATAAATCCAAAAGGCATCGAAACCATCGAGTAACACATTAATACATAACAGAATCACTTATGAACCCACCACTAAACAACCACCACTTGTCATTTTCTAGAATGACTCAAAATCCAAAGGTAATCTATAAATACTCTCATAGGAAAATGCATGCAAATTTAAATATTTCCCTCCCAAATAGTCATTTTACATTTTGCTTCCGATTTAAGATTCAAAATCAATGAGTTTAGAAGGAGAAAATCCTTACTAGGTGAGATGAATTTGTTGATTGAATTCTTATCGCAACATATTGAATCCATCTGTTGGAAACTTGAGCAAATGAAATCATGAATTTGTCCGTTTAAGTCGAAGAAATATTTATAAATGATGATCCAAGTAGAAGAGATAGTCCAAAAAATGGAAGTGGAAGAGCATAGCAATGATTCAGAGGATAGTGACATGAATCCAAAATGACGGCCTGAAGAAACACCGTCAAAACTATACACCGCCATTTCCTCCGCTCAACAACGTCACTTATGGAAAAAGACGTCCACATTAGAGACTATATAGGAAATGATGGAAAATTTCAAGATACAAATAGTCGAAAATAAATCTCTACGTGCACAGCCTGAAAGTCTAAGGGTGGGTTGGCAATGTGAAGTTGGTGAAAGTGAAATGGAGCTCGTTGCTAGCTTCTCCTAGGAGCAGTGACAACTCACATGTATTAAAAACCTATAAGAATATGTTGAAAATTAAGAAGCATGAGTGGGGGATGAACAACCCCGCCCTAGAGAGACTCACAGACGAGATGAACGCTCGTAACAAAGAATATGCCACCACAATCATCATGAAGATCGAAGAGCAGAAAGCCAATTCAGTCTGTGTAATGTACACCTCTATGGGAAATATGAAACCCAACCTGCAATAGAGAAACGAAAAATACTAAGAACGTTCATTAAGAACATGATGGAAAAAGCACAAGCCACAGGGTTAAATCATGTGAGGCAAAAAGAAGGTCCCTTAGGCATTATTTTCCACAGTTTAGAGTTGAAATGATCGATAGAAAAGATATAACGAACGAAAAGGTGAGGGATGCCTTATGAAACGACTCGTTAACAAAAACTTCATTCTCTGGAGATATCAACAAAAGAAATTCATATTCCTTCGGCAAATTAGTAGACACAATATGAAATAAGATCCAGACAGAGGATATACTTAGAAATCAAGGGAAGAAGAAACAAGGTTGCACGGAAAGATTCAAAAGCAAAGCCTTAGCATATGCATCCGAATGACTAAAAGTATAATGCCTTTGTTTTGACGAACCCAAGCACAAGATGCACACGTTCTCTACAACATCCTCCCAAATTGCAAACAAAACAAATCCATCATCTAAAAATAGAAGGCAAAGTTTCGTTGAATCCATCACACCAAATCATGATACAAATAAATGCTTCAAAGTGTTTAAGATGGTGAGAAAGCAAAACCAATAAAGAAATATGCATAAACTATCAGAAAATTGGAGGCCTGTTTATCTAGCCAAAAAGCAAGAAAAAAGAGAAAAACCAAAACATGTATGAAATATCGTAGTTTAATAACTAGTTCGACCTTACATGTGGAATTATGCTAATTAAAACAACAAGTCACTTTTAATTAGTTTATAGATGGTTAAGCATACAATCCAATTTCCTAAAATTGAATTAGCACAATTGTAATATTTGAAAAGCAATAAATAACACAAAGTTTGAAGACGGAGAAACCTAACTCAGTATAAACTCCGGGACCAAGCCATTATGTCCACTATAGACATGTGAGTTACAGTTCAATTCCAAACTAGTTCCAATAGTTGTTATAAANCAAAATTAGTCTCTGATACCAAATGAAAATAAAGTAGTTTAATAACTACATTTGACTTTACGTGTAGAATTACACATATTAAAGCAACAAGTCACTTTTAATTAGTTTCTAGATGGTTAAGCATACAATCCAATTTCCTAAAATTGAATTAGCACAATTGTAATATTTGAAAAGCAATAAATAACACAAAGTTTGAAGACGGAGAAACCTAACTCAGTATAAACTCCGGGACCAAGCCATTATGTCCACTATAGACATGTGAGTTACAGTTCAATTCCAAACTAGTTCCAATAGTTGTTATAAACCCTGCAACTCCAAGATCTGATGTTCCTTTCAGACTCGCAATCTATTATCGTAGATAATATCTTGCCAACATGCTAGATCTTCCGATCTACCTCCCTTAACTTCCGAGATCCGCCATAAATTCCAGACTCACAATCTTATACCAAGATTTGTTTTATCAGCTTTGCAATCTTTTAAACACATCTCTTCCAGGTGGATACCCAATAATCACTTATTCCCGTCCTTTTTCCTACATTTGAATCTCTTCCTTAAATGTTTTAAGAAAGTCAGGTGTTTTGGATTAACAAATTTTGATGTTTTTCCAAAACTCAGTTTTTGGATCACAAGAATGATGTGAATGAATCAATGAATGAATTGCCTCTTGGATATCTCAAACAATGATATGAAAGTGTTTTGCAATTGTAGCACACTCAAGCAACCTCCTAAAATTCTTCCTAGACATTTGTATTTATAATTGGGGATGGTTAGGTGTTATGGGCCGTGTAAACTGCTCGAGCGAGAAGCTAGCGACAGGCGAGCGACACACTATCGCTTGAGCTAGAGCTCAGTGACAGGCGAGTGACATACATTCTTTTTTTTGTCGCTCGAGCAGTGTCCAGGCTATAAACTAGCCAAAATGCAGTGCCGTGTTTTTCTTCTTCTCATGCTCAAACCCTAGACCTCATAACCTAATTTATATAAATTTTATCCTAGGTCTTTAACTTTACAACATGTTACAAATTTGTTCTTTTGTCCACAAAATCACCAACACTAAAAACCTAACAAACTCCTCATTTGACATTCTGCGACAAAACTATACAATAAGTTAAGAAAAACTAAATACAAAATCTAAACTACCCAAGTTTTATGAAAATGATGTCTCTTGCATTCCTTGTTAAACCTGTTTCTTGAAATCCAAACCTCAAATATCAAGTGTAAAAGCACATGATACAAGAAATGTAACAATTGAAGTTCATAATCATAAATAAACATGCTAGTTAGAGATGTGACATTAATTTCAATCAAAACACCAACTGAAACATTAACATCACAAAACATCAAAACTCAAACAGCTTATGCATTATGATATGGAATGTAATGCAATGTCAATTCTCCCATTCACTGCAACCTTTCAACATGTTTTTATACAGTATGCAAAATGTATCCAGTCTCTCCCCAATGACCCCTAAGACATAAAATGCAAATCTCAATACATTCAAATACCCTTCTCCCCTTTTTGTCACAAATGACGAAGGGAATTTTTTTTAACATTAACATAAAAGACGAGTCGTTATCACGCATAAGTATAATCAATGTACAGTAAACCTTCCTACATATTCAGTTCAAGTTATTATGGAGTAAATTGTATAAGTAATTCATGTGTGTAAAGTGTTACTAATCTTTATCAAGCAGGACTCTAAATCTTAATTTTGTGAGAAATAATATGTTAAACATCACTGTCAATAAGTGTTTTCCTTTACTGATGAAAGTCAAATCATTTAAAGCACATTAGGACCTTTAAATAAAAGCTTATTTTGTATTGATATTTTCTTTTCTCTCCTTGACTTTTTACAAATATATTTTTCATATCTTTAAATGTTTTAAGCTCATAATTATTTTTCACATCTTAAGTGTAGGCATTTCTCCATTAAGCGAATAAAATGACCCCTGTAACAAGCTTTAAGTCGATTAACCCAAGTC
>CAIGRL010231928.1:0-12870 GCA_903798325.1 Fraxinus xanthoxyloides
ATTTTTTTTTTTTTTTTAATTTAGTTTTATTTTATAAAAAAATCATTTTTAAAAAAAAAAAAATTATTACAGAATTTTAAATATTATTAACTGCGATGCAAAAAGTACAATCTCTAGTTATTAATTTCTATAAAATGAGCAAAAGCAATATGGATGACAATGAGCCAGGTATAGGATGGATCGATTTTTGTCACTTTCCCCCATCCCATATTCGATTAAAGCCGTAGGCCGGAATCAAAGCAGGGCAGGACATGTCCTCTACCCTTTTATCGATCGTTTATTTTTATTTTTTTTACTATTACCTTTTTTGCATTTTTAGTTAATGAATATTATTATTATTATTATTATTAGTTCTCCTTTTATTAAGAACAATTCATGTTTTCTTTAAAAATGATGATAACTCTTTTCTATATGTTTGATGAAAAACTTAAATTTGAAAATAACTTCAAATGGGCGGGAACCGTGTTTCCTGTACCCGCGTCAACACAATGAGCCCCATCCACCCCGCCTCATTTACCCAATTTGGCCTATAATACCCGTTCCATTTGAGGTGGAGCCTCATGAGTATCGGGTTGAATGAGTTATTTTGTCATCCTTAAAAAAAATCATAAAACATAAGATAGGAAAAGTTTTTAAATTTTTTGAATTGTGTATGTTTGTAGAGAGAGAAGGGAAGAAGTGAGATTCTGATGGGAGGAGCGAGATTGGGTTGAGAGTTTAAAAGTAAATAGACTCGTGTTTATTCTTGGGTCAAGCTTATTAAACAATCCTCGTGTGATTTTCTTGGAAGTTTTTCAGTAGTTCAATTATAATTTTGAGGGTCATATTGTCCCGCAACCTACCTAGTTTTTTCATATTTTAGAAGGTCATACGAGTTCTGAAATTATCACTATAGCCTTCACCACTCATTTCGTCGATCGCCACCAAGGGCTCTCCATCAACTTGTCTTTATTTTGGCTCCGCACTTTCAACACCTTGTGACGTCTTATGTGTAATTTTCAGCAAACGAAAACTCCACAGCTGTCTCAAGTCAAGTCAATAAAACAGCTCCAACTTCTTCCTTCTTCGTTCCAACAATAAACAAACCCAACAAAAACTAGAAAGGGAAAGGAAGTAGGAAGGAGACTATTTCAAAGTGAGTCTGGTATGGTTGTTGCACTCAAGTTGCAAAGGAACATAAGAAACTAAATGTCATTTTTTAGAGGGACAAAAAATAGAGAAAATGGGTTTAGATGGGAAGAAAGAAAAAAAGTTATAAGATGAAAATACCCTTCACTTAATAGAGATTTTGATGAAAATTGAGGAAACTGACATTTTACACAAATGTGTAATTAGGATGAAAATGTCAAAAAAAAAAAAAGTATGAACATTTTGCACTATAGTAATAAAAATGTAAAGATGTTATGTGCAAACTACTTTTGAAATGCTTGAATTATTTATAGCGTATTATTGACTATTTCTATCACCGTTATCTCCTTCAAAAAAGGTTTTTCAAAGTTGAACTTATCTTTGATCAACGATGTCATATAAAAGATTGAATGGATTGATGATTTCAATTGGAAAACATGTTAGAAAAAATCGATTTGAGTAGTTTGATTACTAATTTTGCCTCTCAAAATATAAGAAGGCAAAATATGATGCTAGTCTAATATCTCATAGTTTTATTTTGCTAATTTATCTTTTTAATCGTACGAATTCTTCATTTAAATATAATTATGTTATTTATTTAAGTATTGGTACGCTTGTTAAAAAAAAAAATTGTGTTTAAAGATCTCATAATAATTAGTCATTCATGATTTCAAATTTTTCAAGACCAATCCTAAATACACATCTCATTTATATAACAAAATTAAACTTTTATATGGGATGGTTAATATAATATAAAAATCACAGAAATACCTGAGTCCAAATCTCACATTACCTATTAATGATTTGTTATGTGTGAAAGGACAACAAAGACAATATTTAAATAAATACATGTGTCTCTGTTTTAACTATGGTACTTCAATCTCTATCCTTTGGATGAATAAGGAGGGAGGATAATAATTCGATTTTCTTCTCAACCATGATTAGAGGCTAAAAAATCATTGATATCTAATTGTAGCGCTAGAAAACAATTCCATTCTAATGTAATGGTCAACATTCACATAGAATGGCCAGAACTCAAGTCATTTTACCACTTGGTCATGCCCCATTTCAGTTTCTAATCTACAGTAAAAGACAATAATATTAGTATCAAGTTACTTTCACCTCGAGTATGAAATCGGAAAAGTCTCGTTGTGTGTATATTAACTGTCCATAATGTTGGGTGACCAATGTGTTTTTACTCCCGAATTTTATACAATTTTAACTTAATTGTTGACTAAATTTTATGAGTATAGAACGTTTTTGATGTGTTTGTTAGTATTGTTTTATAGGTTGGTGAGGTGGTGAAAATGGTGCTAAAGTGAAGAAACAAGCCAAAAACTTAAAGAAAATAAGCAGAAAGTCAGTGCTTGGGTGCCATATTTAAAGCGCCCAAGCGCTCCACAACAAAAATTTCTATAAGTAACATAGCGCCCAGGCGCTAGGATCCAAGCGCTGCAATTGCCTAGAAATAGTAGGGGAGGAACGGAGACGCAGTGCCTAGACGCTACACTCATAGTGTTACCCAAATTTAGGTGATGCGCCACCTATTGTAGGGTTATGTTGTTTTGGCCTACGAAAAGCTCGAAAAGACTCCAAATTTGGAAAAAACAAAAACATGTAGGGGAGTATAAATAGAAGAAGTGATGCACTTTTATGAGTTCCATACATTGAGGGAAAAAAAAAAAAAGGAATGCAACTAGAGATTGAAGAACGTAATTGAAGGGAGAAAAAAATCTAAAAATTCGAGTTTTGAAACATTGATTGGAACGTGAAGAAGATCTTGGTGCAAGATTAATTTCTTTTTCTACATCTTTATTCAAAATCTGGTGATATATTCAATAAAAAACTCTTATGATTAGCTAAATTTTATATTATGGCGAACAATATAATGTACTTGAGACATTTTATTTCTTTTATTCAATATTTTTGTTATTTTATCATACATGTGTTGATTTTGTTATGAGTTTAATGCGTTAAAATACTTGATCACTAATTTGATGATTTTTTGTGAATCTCTTACTAATTGAGAGATGAATTTGAGGTTTATACTATATAGTAAAATTCGGTATAATAGTATAACGTGTTAAGATACATATAATAAATATTGCGATCATTATATGAATACTTAAAACTAATATTTCGTTTAACTAAGATATATTCTCATAGAAATATGCGATTGAATTAGTTAAATATGCTCATTGAAAACTCGAGAAGAGAAAATTGAATACGATAGTAGAATTCGATCGAACACTACATTGGACTCTTGAATCTTGAATTAAAACTTAAAGGTGATCAATATGTGAAATTGTTCGGCCCTAATATTCGTCCATTATTTGAATTCTCAATCAATTTTTGTGTGCATTTTAATTAATCTCAAGTGTTTAAACCAAAAATTCATAACAAGATACAATTCTTTGTTTGCTTTTGTCAAACATGAGTTAAAAATCTGATTAAGTTCTGAATTATAGTCTTCATGAAAACGATAATTCGGGCTCAAAGGTCCACTATACTACTTGTTATGATATCATACACTTACGATAGAAAAATGCAACATTGTGGATAAATGTGAATTTGAGACTTCAATTGAGAAGTAATCGTGTGAAATATTTATGAGTTGAACTATATTTTAACATGCTCCTTTCAAATTTCATTCCTACCAATGAATACACAGAAAAAAGAGAGGAGAAAATAGTAAAATTCTGCCAAAATTAGCAAAATTCAATGAAGGGGGGCAGGCTTGTCAAATGAGAAATCTTCATTTTTACTTTCTTCTCCATTATGGGGAATGCTCCTGTCTGTACCATTGTGTTCAACTCTTACAATTAAGCTGGAAGTTTTTTCCATATGTGCCGATGGATCCGCCTCTAGGTCCGATGATTCAACGTGTTCCTCGTATCTTGAGAAATGGGTCGAGTGTCCCGTAGTTTCGAAACGATGAAGTGTAGGTCCAGGTGAACCCATTGAAGAAGTTGGACTTCCACTTCCCAGCATTCTAGGAGACCTTCCTCCTTTCCCTCCTTGCTTTTTCTTCACAGCCATATGCCACTTCTTTAGGGCCTTGGATGTTTGTTCATCAAATATAGATTTCTTCATATGTGTACCCATCTGCCATTTTCTCACAAGGATAGACATTTTAAAATGATGTAGAAAAACTAGTATGTACATTCAACACTTTATTTGAATGTTATCGAATATGAACCGAACATGTTGGTTCGACCGTCTAACCACTGAACCAGACACTAAATCAATTTTGGGTGTCTCGTATTTAAACTTTGAGAATGTTTATCTAACTCCTTAAGCTTTTAAATAAGGTGGTCGTGCAACTCATTAGAATGATTGTGAAAAATATACAATAATTTGTAGGTTTGACAATACCTGAGCTATAAGGGCATAAAGAGGAAGTGTAATGTAGCTGCATAAAAATAGGACTCCCACCCTGTGACATCACAACAAAGCATGTAAGCATTCAACACTTGTGTAATAAAGAGAAGAAAATACTTTTCGATCCGTTTGTAGTTCTCAATCATTTGTGATAACCGGCACAGCTGATCGTCTACCATCGGGGAGCTAAAGCTATATGTAAGAAATGCATACCCTAAAGCGATTTTTGCAATTACGAGCTTGAAATTGTCATGGAAGCAAGATTTTAGCCCAAATTCATACTGCACAAAACAACTCATTTTTGTGAATTGATATTGCAGAGGACAATTTACTCTTCATTATGATGTGGTAAGAGAAGAGTCATTACCCATATCCATAAAAAATATGTAATCTGGAAGGCATTCTGCATAAATTAGTATCCACTGATTAGCCCAATATTAGCATTATAAAAGGAAAAATGGAAATAAATATCAAAAAATAAAAATTCTGCCATTATATATGGAATGGTTAGAATCAAAACATACCACAGTGGATGAACTTTTTGTTTTCTTTTTACTTTATTTATCAGTTTTTTAGAGTGTGACCAAGATATGTTTTAGAACACCAGCACATACTATATCCATGAGGATGGTAATATGGACATGCCACCGTATTGGAATGAATAAGATTATTAGTAAGATGCCACCGAATGAGGATAATTTAAGTACGACGTAGGTTGGAACATATCTTGCGTGGACCTAAAAAAGCACTTGTTCTTACGAATGATGTGATCCTAGCAAAGCAAGTTAAAAGATAAAAAGGCAAACCGAAATTAACATGGCTTTTCGTGCAGGAATCTAGTTGAATTGAATATTCGAGTAGAAGTAGCACGAAATGAAGATATTTAGTACCAACCTGAAACAATGCGAAGTGGATAAGGTGAAGAACCAACTGAGGCCGACCAAACCAAAAATATTGGTCTGATCCTTGTACAAGAGGAATACCTTGTACCACTGCATGTCTTTCTGATATTTCAAGAGCCATTCTTGTCAAAATGGCTTGAAGTTTTGTGCCAACGGCTAAGATTATCTGAGAAACATCATATGATCAGAGTTCCTTCTTTGAGGACTTCAAATAATGTCAACAAGTGAGGACACTTACAAATAGAGGAATTAAGGATGCCCAAAACAATGCCTGCCACCCTGTAGTTTTGGATATAATGTTCAAGAAAATGCTGTTAATTTCTATTCCAGATAGGATTTACAGTTTAAATCATTACATTTCAGCCCAGACTCCGCCATTGAAGGTAGCCGTGGAATTTAAAAAAATACAGACAGAATTTACGATGGGAAATTTAGAGACTGAATGTTTTGTTCCACTGCCTATACTTCTGTCCGAAATTTTTCAGCTAGTAGTGATATTATGTCCATAGAAAAGGAAATATGAGAACATTCAGGGAAAAATTCACTCACCACTAACATTTAGTAGCAAGAACACCACAAATGATCCCCATAACACTGGACTGTCAGCATCAAAAATGAAACAGAAAAGGATGGATGAGATACGAATTTTGACTGCAAATCTATGTCCAGAGGGGACATCTATTAGCAGAGCAATCCCGCCTCTTAGATAATCGAGTTCTTGATAAAAAAACTAAAGAATCCAAGAAGAATATACCTGACTCCTACAACTGTTTTGAAGTCATCTTCTAGTGACCTTTTGATATATTTCTGGAAGTTAAATTTGCTTCCAGGTGCTAAATGAACCTACAAAGTAGCGCAGGTTATAAAATGAGAAAGGGGTGAGAAAAAGCAAACTACTAAAGCATGTGCAGTCGAAACTCACAGCGATAAACCCATTGCGAAGGGTTAAGTAGTCAGATTTGTTGACGGACCTAAAAAATTGTCGAAAAAAGCATCCCTGAGCCGAAGAAATGATTGTAAGAGGGTTTGAAAAGCATGCCATTCGAATAATGAGAATATCAAAATATCTTATTGAATCACATCATCTAAAGCTCAAGCTTCAAGTATATGTCACTTTAGAAACAAAATCAATTAATAAGAATGAAGGAGATAGAACATTGAATCTCACAATATAAAAGAAGAGCGGAATCCTAGTCCAAAAACTTGTGTGTGATTTCACAAAAGATGTCTCGTGAGTAAGCCTGAATCTTGAAGGATCTGCAAGTTCCATAAAGTCATAGTGCTATCACTATGAGAAGCTCTTCCCCATGAATAAGAATTAGAAAATTAGACGTCGATCTAGATTAAGTAAAGAGAGTAATACCATTTGAAAACTCATAATCATGTGACGAGGTTTCCTGCTCCCATTGTTTCCAGCCTCGAATCTGCGAAACATAGTTTTATCAAATTATACAAAAAGAGATATTGCCTGGAAGATCAGAATTCAAAGTGCATAAATGATTAAACCATTCTGTATTACCTTTAGTCTTCCAAGTGCCATAGTAACAGCACTATAAATCACATGAAGAACTGCTAAAAAGAATATAAGAATGTGTATCTGATGCAGCCCATTGATTGATATAAGCGCTGTGTGCCCCTGTTGGAAAGTTAATGAAGACTTATAATATCTCTAGATCAATCCACAGTCGAGGATATAAGTAAACAATACGATTAAGCTCCCCTACATTCCAATATATAATGTCTTACTCTACTAATGGACCATTAGTTTCACAAAAAAAGCTTCATTTGAATGTGCAAATTATACGTACCTCCTTGCACGTAGGCTCTTCACCTGCAGCTAATACTCTACGCTCGTACCATAAAAGTCTACGATGAGGTGCTTCCTTATCATTTTTGTTGTTCAGAGGACAGGGCAACATGGTATCAGCAACATGATAAGGTATACAGAATCCAGCAATGTAATACTGACTGAAGACAAGGATCAACGAGATGAAACCAAGTATCATCAACTCTGCCACGATTAAATACAGAAGTTATATTTTTCCCCGGGAGAGGGACCGGGAAACAGAGGGAGACAAAATGTAAAGATAAAATACCAGCTTTGACCTTCTCCAAAGCCTCATAAAGAGCTTTCTTATGCCTTTCTGTTAACCACTGAATAAAAGTTCACAATGTCAAACAATCTCCAAGAGGGTTATGCCACTTTGCCAGAAAGTGGTTGACAGATAGAGCGACATTGGGTGTTGGTAAGATGTGATTGGATGAAAAAAAACTAACTGTATTTAAAACAATTCAATGATGAAGTGCCATGTCACATTATGTCAAACATTATATGAAGGATTATGTCATGATTCTCTCCAAGATAATAGGACAGAAGGACAACAAAGTAAAATTTTGTCAAATCTAATCCTAGTACTGATTTTCTCGGGGCATAGCCAATGATCTAGATGGTTTACATCTTTTAGTAGATCTAACAATGAACTATATCTAAGTACGTATTAAATCTTACAGTTAAGCTCAATTAAAATGCCCTAATAAAGAATTAAAGTTATTGGGCTTTGGACATCTAATTAAAGTTAAGCCCAATTCCTTTATAGTCCCCAATTCATATATGATTCTCATTCTGTGTCGTCACATCAACACAAGAATAACAAGAAAAACATATTGAAGAGGAAGATCTAAAATCCGCAATCAAGAACAAACAATCAAAATCAAGAACGCACAATTCAAAATCCAGAGTCAAGATCCAATAATAATAGTTCAAGGTATATTCCGAATTTAATTATTCTCCTGGTGATTTGAGCGGAGGATCTTGGCGACAAAGTCAAAAGTATTTTCGAGTTCTTATGATTTAAAGTTTCATAAAATCTAACATCTCTAAGGCCAACTTTTGTCTTGGATTGGATAAAAAGAAAATAGAACTCAAATTTTATATAACAATATAAAAAGAAAAAAACACACAAAAACTTGGCAATCCAAAGGTCTTATTTTTCATACCGTTCCAACTTTGTGAAGAATCTTTTCCAAGGCAATAGAGATGAGTATGATGACTGCACATACACCAGCAACTGCCCATGTTGGCGTTTGATCAAGCTGCCTCGACGCTCCCCCTGTATCCTCTTCACCTGCCATAACTTTCTCTCACACACCTCCTCAAAACTCAGATTCTACAAGGGTCGTCAGGCTCGACTCTTCCAAAATTTTAGAAGTCAGACTCCCTCGAATGGTGGCGGGTTGAAAGTTTACCAAACAATACGTTCTTTGAACACTAGACAATGCTGAGTAGTTGGCTGAGACATTCAACAAACCAACGTGATGATTTTCATATGTTTAGAATAGAATAATTTGGTTGTACTAAGATAATAATATCTTCTCCGATGGAAAATGGGTTTTGGAGTAACTACTTCCCATGAAAGTCCACGATTTTGCTCTTTTGTAACGTTAAACTTTTAATGGTTAAAAGAACCCTTTTCTTCCAGAGAGATAACTTACGGATTTGTTGATTTGACTACTTTATTTAATAACCTTAATTACAGTAAAAAAATTCCGACAAGATCTGTCTATTTTATAACGCCTTAATTCACGTCCCGGCACATCCGGCGCAATTGCATTATAAAAGGAAAGGGAGGTTCTGCGGGGCCAAAGCTCAAAATGACAAAAGAAAGCAAAGTCAACCTGGTGAATGAGTCAAACTTGCGTAGAGATAATGAATGAAGTAATGCGGTTTTTAGTATTAGTCATTGTTTGTCTTTCATTAAAATAAAATTATTTTTTGTACATATTCATTTTCAACCACACGTTCACACGATAAAATATGTTTCAAGTAAATCTAAAATTTTTTATACTTTTTAACCATGCATTCTCTAAAAAATCATTATTTCAAAACTAATTTTCTCCGAATAACTCTTTTTAATGGAACTATGTATGCATTTTCAACAATAACATAATTTTTTTCCATTTTCTTCGTCGCGATCTATCAATATCAACTGGCCTGATATATTGATATCAATGCATGATCCTTCAAAGGTATATTTATTCATATGAATAAGGATAACCAATAAAGAAGATCATACTTCAAAGCAATTTACAAATTTGTTGGTATATGGTGAAAGATTCTTGTAAAGCCCATGCTTATTTATTTATTTTATGTTTGCATAGTTGATCCAAAGTATGGAAAATACATTTATTTGGTTTGAGTTTGTTACGCTTGTGAGACGGACCTCGTTGCAATCAACTAAAAAAAAAATCATGTAATGTCAGCACTCTAATTCGCATTGTACCTTTCGCATGCCTCTTTCAAGATTATTAGCCATGCCTTTAGGCACCTACTTATTGTAATTTGAAGCAATGCATCGCTTTCTCGACTGCATTTTATATTCGAGACAATGAGCATCTATTGCAAGCCTTACCTTGGCCAAGCTTCACAAAGTATAGTACTCGTAGTGATTAATATGATAGTTTTGAAGCGATAAAGTCAATCAGATCACAACTTTTGAGCCTATATTTAGGCATGGAAGCCACAAGCTTATGATGACTATGTGTCGATATAATTGGACATGACAAGTGAGCCGTTGTGATGAGACCACGTGTCAAACATTTAGACGGGTCTCTACTACCTATAATTACTTAGTTTTCTCTTACTCAAAGGTAAGTTTTCCTCAACCAATTAATCCAAAACCCAACACTAATATACTCCCGTTCATTGTGTTTCTCATAGGCGCAATATTCTTCATCATCTGATTTGAATGTCGTATGCATGCGACCATTGCACTTTTTGTGGAGCTACGGTGTGTGCAGTCTAATGTGGATGTCCAAGTGTGCAGATAAGATACACATTGGCGGGAGAAGAGTTGAGATTAGTTGATAGCTGGATCTCATCGAATTCGGAGGTCAATATATAGTATATATTGTTTAACTTTGATTTCATTTTCCTATCCCTTTTTTTTATTAAATTTAAATAAAATTTAAAGGATGCCTAATACTTAATTGTTAGTTCAAAACGAATTATTGAGCTTCCCATACTAATTTGGTGGTTGAGATATGAGTTGATGTTATAGCAGTTGGAGGCCTGGAATAGAAGTTGTCGTTTTGGTTCAAATTTTGAAGGAGTGAATCATAGCAATTAGTGGCGTCCTGATCATGAGCAGGATGCCGATCACTTCCTCAAAAAAAAAAAAAGATTTATATTCTTCAAAAAGTAAAAGAAAAAATTTATAGATTTTTTATTTTTTGTCGTTTCTTTTGTTTGTTACGTCACCTAACAGCTTTTATTTATTTGTCTATTTATTCAGTCATCCTCAATTCCTCATCCTCAAATTCAACCATCTAATTGTATATTTTTTTTATTTTTTGGTATTTTTCAAATTTTTCTTGTTTCTCATTTTTGGTATGAAAGTATAAAACTTGTCAGATTTTCAATTTTACATCTATAGCGTCGATAACTCTTTTTTCGCTTAAGTCAATGTTTGAACAATTTCAAAAATATGAAAATACTTTTGAGTTTCAATTTCATTTTAAAAAAAATGTTGATTGCAGACGATAATTGTTTGAAGTGTTAGTATAATAAGCAAGAAGAATTTTATAAGCACTACAATGATTTTGATATTGATGCAAGCGAATTATTGCTTGAGCTACAAATGATTAAAAAATGTTCTCTAAAAAGACCAAAAAAAGCAATTAAAGTGTTATGCTATATAAAAAATAATGGACTTTTATATTTCAAATACGTGGATTGCTTATAGCATATTAGTAATTATACCAGTTGCATCTCTTGAGAGGAGTTTCTCAAAGTTGAAGTTGACAAAACCATGCATTCGCTCAACAATTTCACAACTATTGAATTAATTGGTTGTGGTATCTATTGAAAAATAATTTTTAAAACATATTGGTTGTAACAATATAATTGTCGATTTTCTATCAAAAAATTGTAGAAGAGTGAGACATTTGAAAGTTTTAGATTATTATATTTGCAATGTTGAATATTTTTATTTAATAAAATTATTAATTTATATTTTTATTTATATTTTTAAATATACCCTACCCATATTTGAAGTTGAGCTAAGGTCTAGAAATCTCAAGATTGACCCTGCTAGCAATGTTGTCACACCCCAAAGGAAGACACGTTGGAGTTACCATAGAAGCAAAAGGCCAAGTAAGCCTCCAATAGCACGCCAAGTGGTGACTCCCTCGTGTTCCCCACTCTCTTCGTCCAATTCTAGCAAGGCAGTTGAACCATGGGTCTCACCTTTGATAGTATCACGTCATTTCTCATGGTTTTTCAAAGGCCACTGTTAGTTTGAGCCTATGTGATCGCCAAATCCTTTATCACCGAATACCCTATTTGGTTTACCTATTCAATCTTTTCTATATCCTTCCATTGGTGATGTTGGACACTACGGGGAGAGGACTGGCTCTGTTGTAAGAGAGCGACACGGACTGCGAGATTGACACAATTACAAGATACCAATGTCGACGCTCCAGGGAGAGTACCAGCATCATTGCCGGCGCGAGCTCTGCAGTGTAGCTGAAAGAGGAGCGTTGTCAAAAGAGGAGCGTGGTTGCAACCTTTGCCTAGGAGGGTGGATGACGATCTGACATCACCACTTGCAAGGATGTAGGTAGCAATTTCAACGTTACATGGTAGGAAGGTGAGTTCTTTTGACATGGTCGAATTTTTTTGTGGTTTAGGCGATTCCTTCGCTGCTATGACGATTGTTTTGAGGTATTTTTTTGATTGTTGGTTGGTGGTGGATTTCGAATGGTGGTGATTGTGCTTACGCTGATGATGCCTGAGTTGGTGATGGTATTGGTGGCAGTGATAGTAGTAGTGGTGTAGCTGGTAGTGGTGAATAAATTTGGAATCGTGATTCAGAATTTGGTAAGTTGTGACCAACTAATTCAATAATTAATGATCAATAAATAATATGTAACCTAAAAATTGGAGTTGTAACTCAGAAAAATTGAGATTTGTGACTATGAGTCCGTTTGATTGCGAGTGTGGAAAATTGGTGGAAAGAAAATGAATTTCAGGGATTGTTTAGAAATTGTTTTACCGAGAATTGTAATTAATTGTGTTTGATTGGTATAATTTTCCACATGGAAAATGTTGAAAGTTTGATGTCCGTTTGACTCTATTTTTCATGAAAATTGTCTATTAAGGTGATAATTTTGTTTTATCATTGGGTCTAGAATTTGTTCCAATTGCAAAATTAAAAAAATTAAAAAATTTATTATACCGAATATCATTCGTTTGACTTTATTTTGTATGAAAATTGTTAATAAAGTGATAAACTTTTTTACCATTCTATCTAGAATTTTTTTTAATTGCAAAAAAAAAATTTAAAAATTATTTTTTAAAAAAAATAAAGCAATTCCATTTTGCCAAGAAAATAGAATCTCACTACTTGGCAAGAAAGTCAATTCCTTAAAAACATGAAAAATAGGTTGATGTGACATGAGC
>CAIGRL010231971.1:0-16362 GCA_903798325.1 Fraxinus xanthoxyloides
AAAAAAAAAATCAACTAATGCATAGTTAATGAAATTAAAACTTAAAATAAATATCTAAATTGAAGTTTGAACCCTTGAGGAGAAATGAATGTGAACTGAAAAGTAAGCCATGATGTTGTAATGCATGGATCAGCGAAAAAAAATGAAAACACGTGATGGTCGATCGAGAAAGGGAATCACTTTTTTCTTACCACTTGATTTTGAGGGTGAAAAATTGATCTTATTTGTACAATATGATCTACTGAAATTGACTTCAAATGGTCCCTTCCTTTTATGCATTTTCTCTTCTTTTCATTACTAATAACAAACTATGCCATCTTTCGACCACCATTAAAGGAACCGTTGTACGGCTGCCGCTCACTTTATAATTGAGTCCCTATTTGGTACACATTAAAATTTTCATTCGCATTCTTCTACTCATTTTCAATTATATATTTTTCAATAAAATAATATTTTTCATCACATCAATAACTTTTTCTTCTTTTTCTACCACATATTTTCCATCAATCTACTATTCCAAAATATATTCTTCCAAAATAATGTGACTCAAACGCACTCTGATTCTACAACTCAAACTTTGACCTCTACTTTGAATGGACTCCCTGCGTAAACGTTAGATTCATGATGTACGCAATGCAATCATTTTTTTCTTTTTTTTTCCAAAGCTATAGCTGATAGGAGTAGTGATGACAATTGACCCGAAAGCTCGTTATCCTGACAAGGCGGCCGGACAGTTTCACGTTGGAGTTTTGGTGCCCGTCGATGGGCGGGGAGTGGACGCGTCTAGTCATTTAAAAAAAATCAAAATTATTTTAAAAGTGTTTTAGCCCTATTTCCAAATCACCCTAAAAATAAAAATAAAAAAATTTTAAAAAATATAATCGGGACAGTAAAAGGAGGCAGGAGACAACCCCGCCTAAAGCGAGGATAGGGAGGAAACATCCTCGTGGCTTGGGTGCTGAGTTCGCGCCCAGTTGCCATCTCTAAATATATAAAAGAGGCGAATCTAGCTTTATCCAAGATTAGGTTCAAAAATCCACTACAAGCTATTCTTTTGGACCTTTACTTCTAACTATTCCTTAGGAATTAGCGTCCACCCTTATGTTCGAGCGATGATCCGTGGCAATTCATATGCACTATTTTCATGATAAGTGGCATTAGTTGAAGTATTATTTAGGAAATAGACCCACATTTACGTTCAACTGATGCTTCGTATAAATCCATATGGACTATTTTCTATAATCAGTGACATGAAACTTGAAGCCAGTATCTTTGCTGGATGTGTAACGTGTTTATTTATTGAAATTCTCACAGTTTTCATATTTTTGCTGGTCGATATCACGGATGTAATAACCTTTAAGGGACGTCAATTTATTTAAATTTAATCTTAACAATACATCAAATCTGACGTTTGATCTGCCATAATTTCTCGAGAGATCTTTTTCAATATGCAAGAAGAGAAGAGCAAAAGGGAAAATGATCAGACTATAGTTGTATCGTGTAAGTATAATGTCTCTATCTTTCTGACTTGATATTATAATATGTATGAAGAACTTTACAATTTAAATGAAAAATAAATAAATACGAGAACCATTGATCTTTTTTCATTAGAATACTAGGAATTCACGTCAACTATGGTTGATTTAACTAAATACTGAGAGCTAATTATTGTTAGGCTAAGGACCAGAAAAATGGACAACAGCTCGGAGTATGAGTGCCATTTGCTGCACTTTTCATCGAAGGCATTGCCTGAGGGTGATGTTTCCTTTGCCAACTGGCTGCATGCTTTAAATCTGTCAGCAACTTAATAGGTACCATCACTTTTCATCGATGGCATTGCCTGAGGGTGATGTTAGGGCATGGGAGAGACTCAGACTCAAGTTAAAAACTTTTCACATCATGTAAAATTGGTTAATTATATACACACATATATAAGTTGGAGGAATTGACTCGTTTTCGCTATGCCTTCGGTGGATTCCTTTTGCTGTCGCCATCAGATCCCTGGCTTATCCCAATCTTCGCCAGCTTAAAGTCCATATTCTTGAGCTGTAGAAAAATTTAAGTGGAATTTATAATATTAGCCGAGCTCAAAATATGATTTAGCACATCTCAACTTAATTTTCTAGCTCCGCCCCTAATAATAGAGAGGTAATTCTACAGACAGGTGAGATACAGGGAATGATCTTGTCGAGGGATCAGAGGGGTTCAGAGTTCATAAACTTGCAAAACTCTTGCATGTACTCGCTGTCATGTGAGAGTCTAGTGCTCTTCTATTTGGTCCACAAAGTTCTGTACAACCCAAAATTGTAAATGAATTCATTACTGTACAGAAGGAAAAAAAAATGAAAATTAAATAAGAAAAAACCTAAATTCAAGCACAACATTATTAACTATAAACTACTTTTAGTCACGGCTATATAAGATGTTCATTTTCAGTTGCATGCAGTGTCTTAATTGCACATGAAATTAAAATTTTTATTTTCATTCTTCTACTCATTTTCAACAACACATTCTTCAATAAAATAATATTTTTCATCACATGAATAATTTTTTCTTCTTTTTCAACCACACATTCTCCATCAATCTACTATTTCAGAATACATTCTTCCAAAATAATGTGGATCAAACACATCCTAAATAGGAATTGTTTAACTTTTCATTCGATATAATCATCAAAGATTTTGAGACGACAAGTGCAGCAAAGAACAGTCGGAGCCATATTGAAGTATATCTTTTCCTTGATCAATTTCAAGGCGTGATTGCACATGACAATCCGTGATCAAGAAAGAGAGATGTGAGGAAATTTATCAGTCAAATGGCCTAACGAATTAAAAAATAAAAATAAGGGCATATCCTTATAATAAAGCAATGTGGAGAAAGTGATTTCTTTCATCTGGTTTATTCATATATACAAATGGAATCAAAAAGTTTGTTTGGCATGTAAATAGTTGAAGGGAGAGAGAGAGAGAGAGAGAGAGAGAGAGAGAGAGAGAGAGAGATTTTGCTAAGCAAAACACATAATTTAGAGGTTGTACGGGACTATAATTAATGGATCAAATATTATTGTTTCAAATGTAGTCTAAAGTGTAATATTCTCTATATCAGCTTCGAGATTTCGATTTTGGACTGACAATCTGTGAGCAGTATAGAATTTGTATGGCCTACAAATAAAGTTTAAGAGAGAACTACTGGTAAGGACTTGAATGATCAAATGCACAGCAATAACAACATAAACCGAGCTTTGTTCATGATAATATTCGGGTTGGCTACAAAAATCGTTTCCTTGGAAACCAGAAATATTAAATGGGTGACTTAGCAAATGTTAATTTCATTATAACTCATCCCATTAATATCATTGGCCATCCACATAAAATGGTGATCAAATTCAGAAGTCATTCACTCCTCAAAGCAAGCTTTTGAAACACATAATTCACTTGGATTTCAAGCCTTTCAATAGCATTAGGCCAAGTTAAACATGTCATCGGCTCCTATATAGCCCCCCCTTTACACATCCAAGACTATGAAGACTATCGAGCTCTATTCAAACGCGTATAACAATAAAAGATTGCTCCCGCATGCACACATGCATCTAACGATCTCTATTTAATTGAATTATTCGAATTATCAACTTAATCAATTAGGTCGAGGGAAAACCGAGTTATTTCGACAAGCAATTGTGATGATATTACCATTAAGTGGTGGTCATGTTTTGAGAGAGAATACAAGTCAATTAGGTCAAGTTGCTTAGATGTTTTCAAGAATAGGTCCACCTACAAGACTGCTTGTGATCAAATGTTAAAACCAATAAACCTAACCCTGGAGTCACGTTACTATCAGGTTTAATTCTACCATGATTTGCACTGAGAAGTTCCAAGATATGTTGCAATTTTTAAAGAAAACTATAAGGACAAAAAAACCACTTATAACTAAGAATGTCCATAAAATAATCAATTATATTTGAATCTCCTCTATAAAAGACAAACAAAAAAAACATAACCAAATTTCTATGTGATATTGATTTAATACATTAATTATATAATATGAGCAAATACAACATTTAATAACCAATCTTTTATTTACCGCTTTTTCTTGATTGCTGCAGCAAATTTTTGTCCAAAGCTGACCAATTCAATTTGCATATGCATTAATTGTTGAATACAGTCATAAACAAGGTCTGATAAGCATATAAATCATGTGAATGTTATATGTAAAAAATAAATATGCAAAAATTAATCCAACAATTACCCCTTTATGGTAATTTTTCTCTCTCCCAAGTTCTGGACCCCTGGTTACATTACCTTTTTTCCTGCACAGAAGAATAATCATAGATCTATGCAGTACTCAATCAGTATTTCATCGGCAGAGTGTAGTCACTTGTGTCGGTTCTTGATAGCGCTGACAGAAAACAAAGCAAAATAAAGAGAAAATAAAACAGCAGAAGTAATGTTTTAGTCCTAGAAAACACCCAAAAGAACCCACCTGGCAGAGAATCATAAAAAGAACGGGAAAACAGTGAGTTTAACCCTCTTGAATCTTGATCATATAACTGAAAAAGGAGACACACCTGTGACCGACCATTTCTATTGATTTGCTAGTCGTTTATTGCCGATGCAGCATCATCAAGATTCTCACCATCAAAAAGCTTTGGTAGAGAGAGGGAGAGAGAGACTATCAGCTTACCATCTTGCCTTTATATGTGAATCTTGATGATGCAACACCAGAAATCAACGACTGTGTACATGTATAGATCCATGCATAAAATCACCAAGATTTCCATAGATAAAACCTATAACAAATTAGGGATTAAAAAGTGCTAGGGGTATGTGGTTTGGAGATTGAACACTGAGATTTATATGCATCTTGGAATCTGAACAATCAAGAAAGCCACGAGCTTGAGGCTGATGTGGTTTATTGCTAATGGGCAAAATGTAAAGCAAAGACTTGATGATGTAAACCTCCAGTATTCAAACTCGTTTTCAAACTACACAAGATAACAAAAAAAACCCTATTTTCATTTTTTTGTTATTTTTCCCTTCAAATGGAATAGATTATTTCAAATCACCGAAAAAAGTGAAGAAAAAATAGCAAGAGGAATCAAAAGCAGGTGCTTGTGATTTGCTGGATTTTATGCAAGAAATTATCGGCTCAGATTCTGGCATCCACTGATCTTATCTTTTACTGCTGGATCAGCTATAATATTCCACCAAGAAATAACTTATACAAGCACTGATAGCGACTCACCAAATCAGCATCTTTGAATGAGAAATAAGAGTGTATAAATCGTCAAAATAGGAAACGAATTCAACACGAGCTGTCAGTTTAAACAAAGAAATATAAACGCGACTGAGATCTAACTTTGGGGCCATTGAACTGTGTTCTTGTGTGTGTGTGTGTGTGTGTGTGAGTGAGAGACAGACATAGCGAGGGGACGGGGTTTGGAGGAAGAAAAGGGTTAGGGAAGTCACCCTGTAGGCTGTAGGGATGTTTTCTTGGATATAGATATAGATTAGATGACAGAATCTATTTGGTTTCAAGATTGTTAAGGTTCTTTATAATTTTGTATGAATTTATTTTCCTTCATTGATGCAGCCTATAATTATTGTACAACAATTAAAATACATATTTTTCTGAAACCCTAATATTCAACCCTCGTACTCGTGCTCACCACAAAGCCTTTTTGTGGCCTACATATGTTCCAAGACCTTGAAAAATAATTATAAGCTAGCTCATTTTAATATCGATCATTCTAAAGTTTACCATGTGGAAAAGAGTTGTGGAAACTTGTTTAATATCAATAGAGTTTAAACTTATAATATTTTAAAATCTGACCATGAGTGTTCATATTTATGTCGCACGGACACGTATATACATGTTGGACACGATGTGAAACACCCGTACGGACACTTAATTTTTCAAAAACGTAGTATACATACACGTCTATTTATTTTTTTAAAAACTGTAGATTTATATACTCTTTATACTATATATAATGGGAGATGTCCAACACGAACACGTGACACCATTAGGACTATTCATGCATTATGTTGAGATGAAATGAATATTGATCCCCAAGTTAAATTTTGTTGCATCGAAAGGAACTTAACTGAAAGTAAAAAAAAAGTAAAAGATGGGATACTCGAAGAATTGTTTCATTTTCCTTTGCAAGATTAATTTCTTTACCTTCTACATATGGTTATCATACTTATTAGGTAGGTTAGAGCAGTTATAAAGTCACTTTCATAAGTAACCCTTTTTTCCACAGATTCTTAAGCTTTTTTGAAGTTACATTTTTTTTTTTTTTTAAAGTTCAACAACTTACCCATTTTAAGGTCAGTCTTATTTATTTTCTAAAAAGTACTTTTTCTCCTCTTTTTTTCTAAAGTTAGCCAAACTTGCTAGCAATCTAATATATAGAATCAATGCTTTAAAACACGATACAGGAATTGACTCAGAAAAGGTAAAGGCTTTATTAGGGTTTTGAATTGAGTTTGAACAAGATAGAATAGTAGGTAAAAAAATGAATTAAATAAATATAAGTTAATCTTTTCATAAATGAAAATTTAAACATTTTTCTTTTTTTAATTTCAAAGCATTCAAAGTTTCAAACAAGTTTAAATATCCAGATTAAGACCATCTTGATAGGAACAATATCTACTAGCTACAAATGAAAAACCTACAAAGTTCTGAAAACCAGTCCAACCCGACGGGGTCCAGTTAGAAAAAGATAGGAAGGGTTCGGTTACGACCCGGAATAGGAAAATTATACTATAGAAGATTTTGATTTTTGCGCCTAGTAAAACATAATTTGAAAAATATTTTGCTATAAAAAACGTTACATTCTATCGGGGAAAAAATCACATTCTACGACCTACGTTACTTTTCATGGAAAAGTCACCCACTACAATCATATCATAATTATATTTTAACATGTCACATTCTATGTTACTTTTTAATATAAGGTCAAATACTGATCCCGTGATTAATCTGATCAAAATTTTACTTGTATTCATCCTTTCGGGAGCGACCGAGTTGATGGAGCAGGTGAACGCAGAGCTCGTAAGTCACGAGTTCGAATTCCCTGTCAACACTTCCTCGGTTGAGCCCGTCGCACTGAGTTTGCCTAGTGCGGTTTATCTCTCCTTCGTCGTTTGAGGGCTACTGCACATAGAGCGAGATTTTAATGGACAATTTTCATGTAAAATAAAGCCAAACGTGAAAAAAAGTTCCAAACTTTTGAAAATTTTCCAATTGGAAAATTATACCAATCAAACACACTTAATTATGATTTTCAATAAAACAATTTCTAGGAAAATCTTTTCCCTATAAAACGTTTTCTTTCCACCCATTTTTCACCCTTGCAATCAAATTGACCCTAAGTTTTTTTGTTAAAGGTCTACTACACTTGTGAATACTTTACGCTTGGAGAAATGAAGAAGAAAGTGTTTTTTGTGAATTTTATACAAAATACTAATTTAAGTTTCGAAAATACAATCAGACAAATTCTACGTCCCCTTTTGCTGTTTGGATCGAGCTTAGTATGCAGTGATCGATTTCTGACATCATTCTTAACATTTACATTGAAAATGCAAATTTAAAACTTATGTTAATGACAAGGATTGTTAAAATGTATTTAATTTCGAGGGTAATATAAAAATGAAATGATGTACCACTTCTACCCTTCCTCCAAAAACTTTATTCTAATTAATTATTAAATGGAAACACTCAAACGTGGCTGAGAAATAATTTCTTCACAAAGTTTCAACGCAGGGGCGCCTAGGTCACGTGAGTTCCCAACTTTGCTCCATTTTTTTCTACATCATTAACCTTTTTATATTTTTGTTTTAATTTTCGAAATCATTATCGGATATGAAACGAAATATAAATATTTCATTTTTAAAGCATGTTTGGGAGAGTTCAAAATCCAATTAAAATTGAAAATATAGCATTTATTGGGTCTCACTCGTCTAATAAAAGTCAACAATAACGGCTAGTTTTTCAATTTTAATCCGATTTTAATCTCTACCAGACACCCTCTTAATACCATTTCGAAGTGCTCACGATCTAGTTTCATGTTATTAATGGCGTACGAAACGATCAATTGTAGCAAATGTCTCGACTTGTCAAAGTAGGTCATGCAAAATTAGTATTTCAAAAATCTCGATAACATGCTAATTTAAAAAAAACTTGACAATCGTGTGCTAATCGAATTTACAAATTGTTTATGTCATCTCAAAACTTATTTCGAGAACTACATTATAGGCATATCAAATAGTCTAAACAGATATTGAAAATAGTTAATGATGTGTTAAACGTGAGTGTTAAAGAAAGATGTTTAACTCGTATTTTCTTCAAAAGAATTCAATTATTTTAGGGAAAATTGCAGCAGCGGTCCCAAACCTTTCAACGTTTAGTAGACTTTGCTTTATCCTTTAGTTTGTACCATCATAGGCCCAAACCTTTCATTTTGTTGTAGTATAAGGACAAATTGATGGATTCTATCCATTTAACCGTTAGTTAACTAGATAAAATGATTTTGACTAAATTTTAAAAGGACAAAATGGTAACTTTACCTTTTTAACATAAAATAGTTAAAAAAAAAAAAAGGAAAACGGCAAAAGAACTGTTCATCATCTTCCTCACATTCACATTCCCCTCCCACTCCATCCCACCCTACCCCACCAAACCCAAACCAAATCAACGTCGTCCCCTCCTTCCACAACCACCTCGCCCCTTCCCTGCTCTCCCATAAACCCCACCGAAGGCCTCACATCATCAATGGCCAAGCCCAACATTTGAACCAGCAGTATTTCTTTAACCCACTCAGTAGCAGGTTCACTGAACCTGAGGAGATTATCTTTGGATGAAGCGAGTAAACCTTTACCAAAAACTTCCAGTGCCTTGCTAACATGTGTATCTCGTGAAAGTGAGGAAAAAATGTTGTGGGGTTGTTCAGTTGTTGATAGTTCACAGCAGATAAAAAGATAGTTTCTTCAATCTCATTGAAGAGAGAA
Source organism: Fraxinus xanthoxyloides (assembly GCA_903798325.1). Lineage (NCBI taxonomy): Eukaryota > Viridiplantae > Streptophyta > Magnoliopsida > Lamiales > Oleaceae > Fraxinus > Fraxinus xanthoxyloides. The sequence goes on from CAIGRL010231971.1 coordinate 9,012, forward strand.
ACCTTAAGAGATTCTGCTGTTAACATCAATCTTTGGTCGGCTCTTGGATCATGTCCGGCATCTCCCTATGCCTGCCAATCCTCATTCTAGAGGACCCAATTGAGAATTTATTCTCTTCAATTAAATCCAGGCTTAACAAATCAAGGCCCGACTATCAGCTCAATTTTTTGCCATTAGTCTCAATTTAGCTACTGCTGACCTCTTAATTGCACATGGGACGATTGCAATTGATTTGGTTTGGGTTTGGTGGGGTAAGGTGGAATGGAGGGGGAGGGGAATGGGAATGTGAGGAAGATGATGAATAGTTCTTTTGTAGTTTTCATTTTTTTAACTATTTTATGTTAAAATAGTAAATTTACCATTTTTTAATTTTTAAATTTGGTCAAAATCATTTTCTCTAATCAACTAACAGTTAAATGAATGGAATCCATCTATTTGTCTTTACACTATAACAAAATGAAAGATTTGGGACCTCTGGTAGTACAAACTAAAGGTTTAAGGTAAAGTCTGCTAGAAATCGAAAGGTTTGAGACCGCTGCTGCAATTTTCCCAAAAAAATAGTCCCTATTCAATTTAGATAGAAATCATATTTTCAATAGATTTCGATAGAAGTCATGAATATTTGTTGAAAAGTTGTAGTCATTTCTGTAAACCCAATAAAAAATTAATCCAGCCCATTCAAAATCCATATAAATCCAATCCAAAATTAAATCCAACCTAATTCCATATACCCAATCTAAAATTAAATTCAGATCCCATTTGAGGCGTGATTAAAATTGATTATTGATTTAAATTTTAATCGAACTTTTTAACTGAACCAAACATAGATTTAATTTATTTCTAACACTCACCAATAAAAGTAAATGTTTTAATGAACTTTTTAAGAATCAAACATGTTTTAAACGAGCAACTCTTTGCATGCCATAAAGTGGGGGTGAGCGACTCGTCTCATCCCACTTATATTTTTCATATACTTCATTTTTTTTTATATATATACAAAAACATTTATTTGTGTACAATTATAACTTCGCTCATATATTGTCGCCAGTATCGAACCTAAATAAAAGACTAATTTTAACAACTTTCTAAAGCTTTTGATAAAATATAATTTTTTTTACGTATTTCGTTGTAAATTTATGTTGTGCTTAGTACAATTTGCATTTTAGTGCACATTTAAAATAATCCTAATAAGAAAACGAGCCGCCCTGACCCGGCACATTTAACACCCATTCCATAAAGTGTCGTCCCCCACTGCACCCAAGAGAGAGAGAGAGAGAGAGAGAGACACAGCGAGCTAGCTTTGTGCAGTAATGGCTTCCATGGCTTCCTCCAGTGCCCATTTCATCCATTGCAGAACATACAACAAAGGTCACAAAGCTTCTCCTTTCCCTCGTATCAATATCGTAAATGGGTCGCACAAAGAGGAAGAAGAGGCCCCAAAAAAGAACACCGACCAAAAGGGGCGCAGGTATTCCAATTTTCCATTTTGCTTCTTCAATCAAATGAATTTTCGATTAACCCTAATAAATCTATGTTTGAAAGGGAAATAATATTGAGGAGCAGTGAAATTGCGATTCTCGGATCAATTTTCCATTTCAGGCATGTTTTTATCGCCTCCTCATCTCCTCCATCCTTTCTTTCAACCATTCACTACACATTATTACGACTCAGGATTCAAAAATAATAATATTTTTTTATTGTTGAGGAGGACAGTGGAACGAAACCAAATTACTTGGGGGTGCAGAAGAATCCTCTCGGTCTAGCATTATGTCCGGCCACCAACAATTGTGTTTCAACTTCTGAGAATATCAGTGATCTTACCCACTATGCCCCGCCTTGGTAACTTGCTATTTCTCATTGCACCCAGTTTTTTTCCTAATGGAAAGGGAAATGTACCTAACTTTGAAATAGAAGAGGGGGGCAGCTCAAAGTTTGGACGGTGATACTTTCATATTGAAAATTATCCAACTAATTTACATTTGGCCATTGATGATGGGATTGTTTTCTATATTATTTTTCAGGAATTACAACCCTGAGGAGGGACGTGGAAGTAAAAACCCAGTGAGTAAAGAAAAAGCAATGGAGGAGCTTCTTCTAGTGGTACAAATTCAATGTGTTTCCTTCACAATTCTTCTCTTTATAATTGAAAAATTTAACGAATTTTTAATTGTTGCATGGAATAGATAAAATCAACAAAACCAGACAATTTTAGTCCGAGAATAGTAGAAATGAGAGATGATTATGTGCGCGTGGAATATGAAAGCCCAATCTTGGGGGTAGGTGCAACAAATTTGTGTTATTCTTAAAAGTTTTTATTTACTCCCGACTTAGAATCTTCTTTTACTCGTTTCAGTTCGTTGATGATGTTGAGTTTTGGTTTGCACCGGGCAAGAAATCAATCGTACAGTATCGTTCAGCATCACGTTTGGGGAACTTCGACTTTGATATCAACAGAAAGAGAATCAAAGTAAAAGTTATTAGGACTTGCATCTTGGATATTATTGCACTTTTCACCTAAAATAATGCGGTAAAATGTCACTGACATAAATTTCTTGATCTGAAACAGGTACTCAGGTTAGAACTAGAAAAGAAGGGATGGGCATCAGAAAACACCTTCTGACTAGGCGCAACAGCAGCATTAGAATCAAGAGATATTCTCATCGAGATTTATAGCCGCTGCAAAAATGTCCCAAATTTTTATGTTATATGTATCTTGTTATACTGTACTCTGGTCTGGATACTGAATAAATCAGAATCCACAAAAAGTTTCAAGTATTAATATTTCAAAGCTTGCTCGTGTATTTCAAGAAATGGCATTCAACATAGTCAACATTTAAACATGGTCAAAGATTCAAACACAAGCTAGGACATAGTTCAAATAAAGAAATGCAAGTTTCCAGAAATAAGTCATTGTCGCAACATTTTAATTAAAGGATGCAGACTGCGAGTCCGGGAGTTGAATAAGTAACTTGCCACTAGAACACAAGAATTATCTGGCAATTACCCTCTACAGCCATGTGAGCATCGAGTCTCCCCACTTCAGCAAGAGCAGCAGCAAATAAACAGGGGAGAGGACTCAATCTTTCCTAAGCTCCATGTACTCCTGACGTATACCACTTGCATTCAAAATGAGAATTTCCAATTTGTCTCCCTGTAAAACATATACAACAAGTACAGTTTAGATAGCAGAGGAAAAAAATTGGACAAATGAAATCCAGATCCGCACATAATCCATCTAGCAATATGGTCCAATAGGTTTACATATCTCAGCTATTTTCAGAGGGAAACTTTTACATCCATACAAGACACAAGATTCTTAGGCATTATTAGATTTTTGTTGATGCATTAATTTCCCTTGTCAGAATTTTAAGCATTGCCTGAAAGGGTATTGATTCATGCATAAAACTTTGCACACTGGCGGGGGAATTGGGAAACAGTGTATATCAGGTCTTTTCCCGTCCCAAGGAGGTACTGGTAAATTTTTACATCATAGGGCCCAAATTGTAAAATTCTCTATACATTTCTTATATGTACTGGACAGGACTAAAGTGACTAAATAATACATTAAACAAGATTTCAACCTTTTTTCTTCCTTAATGTTGTCCGATGCACCTTATCAAACACGCAGCATATCATTAATTTATGATAAAGCTTCTTCTAATGGTAATATTTGATTCTGAAGGCAAATTTATGCTCTTACATTCAAAGATTAAACTATATAATTACAAGAGTTCGCCTAAAAGGATTTCCAACACATGCAACCCGAATGTGGAACTTGGTGCAGATGACAAATCAAAGAAAAGCAGATGACTTTTCCTGATTCACAAAATAGAAGACCCACTTACAGTATATATATCCCTTTCTGTTGCAGATGCAAAACAGGTTTTCACCAAGTCAATGGCTTCTAACTCTGAAAGTGGAGTAACAGCATCCTGCAGAATATCATTTAAATATAACTCGGTCATACTCGATATAAACTGTATTTAGAAATTATCTATGCGTGGAAGACAAGATCAGACCCTGGCAGGTAATAAGAGAGGGCTTGGAGACTTCAGTTGGTTGTCTAAAAAGGGCGTGATAAGTGTAGAACCAGAACCCTGGGAACTGTATCCAACCCTCTCATAAGATCCAACAGCATCATATGTGAAGACACAGCCCTTTCCTTCAGGATTTTCCCCAAAAAGAACAAAGAAAAAGAAAATAGCACGATGTAAGTAATGATAGACGAACAACAAACCAATTGAAATTCGCTAAAGTCTTACCTTCTTGGTCAAGACCACCCAAAACATTGAATGCGTAGTATGGAAAGAAACGTTTGTAGTACAGAGTATTAGAGAGCAGCTGTGCCATTGCAGGACAGCTCATTTGCTTGTTATGCTGATGCTGATATTGCTGCAATTAACAAAACAGTAAGGAATTATCAGGCATGAGTTCTACATATATTCCCACTACATTAAGCTTGCAGCGCCGAAAGAATTCAGAGAAGCAATTATAAAACTCAGTCTAGTCATTTTGCAAAGATCCAATCATCACTAAAAGCAGAATTGATCAAATTTCCGCAGTTTTTAGTCCACCAAACAGGAGTGGCAATGAAAAAGGAAGGAAGGAAGAAAATTGAGGTTTCAATCTTTTAGGTACCGAAAGAGACTGCAATGAGATAAAAGAAGGTTTGCATATGCAATTTATTCATCATAAATTAGCTCCGTGAATAATAACCAAAACCTCTGACAGCATAATGCGATAAGCCAAAAGAAAGTGACATAGTCATCTACCTCAAACTCTAGAAAGCATGACACAAATTGAATGAAGTAAATCGAGAGGAATATTAACACAATTATCCTTGAGTAATTTGACACACTTAGCTGATAAGGAAAAAGGGGCTGAGACGCCCTTAAAACTTCACACTAACATTTGTAATTTATCAATTGAAAGAGGAATATGAACAGCTCAATGATGATATGCATACCTTGACCCTTTACATATTTAACTGCCTCTAGGGAGATTAAAATTAGAAAGTCTTCCAATAATCTTAAAATGCTTAAAGAACGTACCAAGTGCTTAGCTGCCAAGACTTTTTGTAGAGCTCTCACATCAGCCTGAAAACCTGAAGAGGCCAGCACGGATTTGTCCGCTCTACATTATCGGAGAAACAAAATATATACTTTACATCTTTGCCAAGAAAAGGACAACTTTGAAGCAATCAAGAAAATTACAAAAAGTAGGCACACACAACAATCACATATTGCCAAATAAATTCATGATGAGAGACTCTCATAATACAGTCTGCAAAAAGTTGAACGGAAAAATAAAAATTACTTTTTCTGAGTAAGAAGGGAAGAACGAATACAAAAACTAAACATCATTAACCCTTTATGCAAATGGTCTTGAGGTAGTACAACAATGAACAACACTTGAATGATAAAAATGAATATAGTAACTCTTATCATAGCCCCTTTCTGAAGTCACAAAGCCAACTTTCTGAACTAAGAAACATAGTTTTCACATTACTCAAGTTTCTGTTCAAGTCATACATTTAGCAAAGGGAAACGAGAAAAGTGAGAAAGAAATTGATTTCTCCTATATCCTTCAGTGAATAAAAAATGTCAGATAAACTCAACTTGATATCCCATACTTATTTGCGATAAAATGTCAACTGAAAAAACTAATAACTTCCAAATGAAGTTTAGATCTATGCGCCTTCATCACAATTTTGCTTGTACAAAAACCACAACTTTCTCTCTTCAATTCCAATTTTTGCCAAATTCTAAGAAGAGGGTAAAGCTCTCTCCCTAAATAAAAAATTCCAATAACACTACTACAAAATATGCCAATCTTACATTTGGATGCTACCGCTATCAACGACAAGATCGTCAAAAAGACAGATGCAGAAAATTGGCTCGAGTAATTACTTATTTGTTTACATATTTGTGTGTATTAACATTTCATCTTAGTAATAAAAAATTTCAATTAATAAAACAACCTACTGACGCTTTTTATTTCTTTTTTTCCCAAGGATCAATTTAAAAATTAAGAATTACAGCAGTGCAAAGTAAAAATCCTTAATAAATGGAAAATAAAATGGGAAACCTTAATAAATGGAAAATAAAATGGGAAAACAATTCTTTACAGTTGATTAATTTTGGAGTAATCGCGAGTGAGAATGTTGTAGCCAGAGGACATTCGAGTGTCGGCCGCAATCACGCAGTAATCAGTTCCCGCAATAGCAACGCATGTCCTGCACACACAAACGCCGAGATAAGAAACTAACATCATAATATCTAAATAATAATTTTTTGGTGCATATAAATCGAACTAGGGTTTTGCATACCCTCCATTGTTGTCGTAAGGAGACCAATTTGCCTGCTGTTTAGTCATGGTGATATCTGATCTAAGAAATTGGGAGAGAGGCGATTGAAAATTGTAGTGCCTTGGATCAAAATGAATTCCACTTCTCCTTTTGACCTCTCAGTATCTTTTTCCTCAAGAAATTCAGGAAAATATTCCCATTTAACGTGGTTTTTTTTTTTTTTTGACAGGCAATTGAAACGATGTCGTTAATGTTTTTTACTTTTTGCACAAATGATCCCCAACCTATGGCCTCTGTGTGCAGTCAAACTCCACTTTTTAAAGGGTATTAACCGAAAGCAAAAGAAAAGAAAAATTAAATTAAAAGAAAAGAATAAATAAATTCATTTATCTTCCCCATCCATACCTTGTAGAGGTTTTTAAGGTCAGTGGACTCAGGGGTGGATCCAGCACTTGGCGAGTCGGGACGGCCGCTCGTGTTGGATCCGTCAAGAAAAAAAATTAAAAGAAGATTTTATATTAAATATATATAAATATTAGTGCACAATTATTATTAGATAAGCAATGTAGCTCAAACGGTTGGGAGCTTACTTTCCATGTGAGAGGACCGAGTAATAAATGAATAAAAAATGTGCCAATTTTTAACCAATAAAAATAAAGTTTCTTTACCATAAATATCACACAATAAACATTGTGACTCAAATGGTTGAGTCTCCACTCTCCATGCTAGATGAAAGGTGTTCAATTCATTTCACTTCCATTCTTTCTTTTAATGTTTTGACAAATAATAAATAAATAAAAATTATACAAATTTTTAATAAATAAATGGTATTTCTCATATTGTGAAATTCTTGTTTTGTCTTCAAAAATTTGTGGGTTCGATTCTAATTATCATCCTCCCCTTTTAATTTTTTTTTAAACAAATTAAATTGAAAGTCCAAACAATTATGTATTATTAGTTTTCGTTTCCGAAATATCATTTCCAATGTGTTTGATATATGCATTGGCATGAATTGAAGTGATCATATTACTTTGTGCAATTTTT
>CAIGRL010232065.1:0-11453 GCA_903798325.1 Fraxinus xanthoxyloides
AAAATTACATTGAGAAATTTGTAACGCAAAAATAATATCTATGAATGAAATAATTGATTTTTTTTTTTTTAAGTTAGACGTCTTTCTTTAGAACTCACGTTTAATGATTTTTTAACTATTTTTGATATCTGTTTGGACTCATGTCGTAGACTAGGTAAACCGTCGAATGTGTCCCAAACTGGCCAGGATCAAGAATCCCCCAATGATCTGCCAAAATACCATCAATATTTTATTCTTAACTTGGAACACTTATCACATTAAAATTTTCGTAGTTTTCTAGCACATTATATAAACACACCTATTTCATGCATTTTGGCCCAAGTTAATTGCTGTTTTTTTCTAGGAAAATTTGTCAAGCAAACGAAATAGTTCAATTTGGAGATTTAAGTAGTAAGGAATACATATAAAGAGATGATGAAAATCAACATATGTAAATACATTACCAAATGAAACGTGATTCAAATCCTAGATAAACTATCCACATAATAGTAACAATAGAATTAATATTGAAAATAAAAGTCTGAACTCTCAACCACGTTACAATGGATGTAATTTATTGAGTTTTATAAATTTTGGCACCACGACCGCACCTTATCGCACGCCAACTAACGATTCATTCTAATATGTAAAGATTATGGAAAATGGGTGAGTACTTGGGTATTTTCAATAGGACACGAACATTTAAATGATGCTGGGCTGCCGGAGAGGGTTTGACACCCTCCCTAGTAATAACAAAAAGGTTCGACGGCTCAGTCACATCGAGCCGAGGCTCTAGCCGAGCCCCATTTCGGGACGTCGGCTCGTTTATCATTAAAAAAAATTAAACAGCTAATTAAATTAGCTGCCGCTATTATAAAAAAAAAATCTGAAAACCCGAGCCGGCTCGGCCCGTTAAGGCTGGCCCGAGCCTCATTTTTTTGACTCGGCCAGGGCTCGACTCGGGCCAAAAAAAGCCCGGCCCAAAAAAGCTCGAGTCGAGCCCGAGTTTTTTTTTTCCGACTCGACTCGACTCTTTGACATAGCTAATCCTCCCTGCAATAGGGGGGCGAGGGGAATTTTTTCGCCTTTTCAATTCATATGGGTCCCATGAGATCCCACCACAATGTGAGAGGATGTTAACGAAGGTGTCAAATTTTTTCTGGTAAAATGGTTTAATCCCCAACAGTTGCCCCCGGGGCCAGTTTTTGATTTCAGCATACTAAAGTAGATGTCTTCAGCAGAAATCAAAGCCATCTGAGAAGGAGAAGACTGAGTAGAATTCACCCAGAGAATTACTGCCTTAATGTCTGAATTGAAAGAACGACTCCAAATTTGAAGGCACTGGATCAGTAGGATAAAGCTGCTTCAAAGAATGGGAAGCTGCCAGAGATGAGCAGAACAAAATCACTGCTGAATACAACGGAGTTAAGCAGATAAGGTATTTCATGAATTCCATATATTGGCTTTCATATGTAAGACGATGACGCGACTAGAATAATCCATTCTAAGGATTATACTTCCCAAATTCAACGGGCTTTGTAAGACCAGGAAATGATGCTGGAGTTCGGTTGCAATAACTCTGTCTATCCATTAAACATCACCTCTTTCTACTATGAGAATACCCAACATCTAAGATTGGTTGCTGAGACCCTTGATACATTTTAGTTTGAGCGTCTCGACATCAAGATCTATAATTGAATACATGATACCATACTATGGCTTCAAACCTTGCTGGTCTAAGTATTCTCATATCCTTCTTCTTTGAAATGATTCCATCCTAGAAAACCATATTCCATCACTGCCTAGGTTGCAACCATTTAGAATCACTTGTTTGTTGCTATTAAGAACTATCTTGGAATTTTTCTGTGTCCCTTTGTGGGTATATTTAAATTTTTCTCTAGCATATTAGTTCTTGCTCTTTCAATCGCTGGAAACACCAACTGATTCAGACCAGGTCAAAATATCAAACCGGAGTAAACAGCACAGGTGATTGTGTGTTCGTGATAACCAGTCTTAAAAGTTGAATTGATGTGTGTAAATCCTGGCATTGATTACTGGTAGTCGAACCTTAAGATGCTAGGTTGCATTAAAAATGATTAACTTCGCTAATAAAATCTACAAAACATGGGTACAAGAACACAAACATAGGTGTAGAAATTTCATCTCGGCTATTGAGAATCCGTGAAGCTTTCTTTTTGAAACCGTTTCTTATTTATTTGATGTAGTGGATCATAATTTATATGTTTCCTCTATTCCCCTTGGAAACATGAAGAAGATAATTATTACGAGGATTTTTTTTTTTTTTCACCATATCATGCCCAAGAAAAAATTGCAACGTTTTTCTTGTTTAGCCGCTCGCGAACGTTTACATTCGATTTGACAAAATACCGCGAATCATGAGTGACTCTCTACTGCAGTGGCCTATGTATCTTATGTCTATACTATGTTTGAAGTACATGTATAAAGACACAACGTTGTTTTCGTTGTACAAAAGAAGGATTGAATGTAAATGGTCACGATATTACTAGTTGAGGATATAATTGTTTGTCTTTTAAGATACTTCGTGTTTGGACTTGTTAGGAATTAGGAGTGTAACTAATTGATCTGAGCTTTGACTCGGACGTGGTACAAATCAGTAAATGATATTATCTTCTGTTAACAGGTTTAGATTAGGCTAGAAACGAAGGATACATTCATTTCATCTACACTTAAATAAATTTTGAGTGGAAACGACTTGACGAGCAAAACTCAAGGGCATTGCCTTGACGTACGTCCTTTTTCTACCAAATTCCATAGTTTAGGTATCCGAAAAACAAATTTTGTGCTTTTTGATAATTTCGGTTTGGTAAATAAATTCAAAATTCAATTATGTTTGTTGTGGATCGATCCTCAGGATTTTCGATTTTAATTTCAATCATTATCTTGATTTTAGTCAACATTAAATGTTAGCAAATTCTACTCGAGAAACTGGAATGTTGGGATTTACACTTTGATGCTAATTTGATATTTTAAAACATGAATGATCCGTATATTTTCTTATTTTTTAAATTTTAAAGAATTGTTTGAAAGTAAGAATCTAAGTGCTCATAATAATAATAATATTTAAAAAAAAATGGATGGAACCAGGTACTCATTTATGTACAAGTTTAGTACTTCCTGTTAAAAGGTGAAAACTTATTCCGTACATGTTTGATCCAGATTAAAATCTGATTTTAGTATAAGTCAAGGTTAAAAATTAATTTTAATCACACATTTCATGAGACCCACAATTTTCCAACCATACATTTTATTAACTTTTATTAAAATTGACTAAAAATTTAATTATAATCTCCATCAAATAAGAGCTCAGCAATTACACTCTCATTATGGTGTCTCTTCAACTCTTGATTATTTTCATTATCGCTAAACTTCGAACCATAAAAAATAAAATAAAATAAATTCCATCAATCAATCAATCAATCTTGTGATGATCAATGAATAGGGATAGAGTCTTCATTGCTCATAATGCACCTCAAGCTCACCGAAACTTCACTACCGAATACAAACAAAAACCAGTAATTTGTACCATTATGAGAAGATGAAGGCCAGCTGCCCCTGGAGACACCCTTAGGTGGAAGCCATGAAGAGTTGCCATAGCATGCAGAGTGCAAAATGGCACACCTTTCTGTTGATTCACTCGTGTAGGTGTCAAATTTGAAAACTTCTTCTCTGCTATAAATACCATTACTACTCCATTCGCCACTTCACATCAATTTCCTCTTCACTCCAAAAGCACACTTACTGCGTGTTTTTTTCTGCTCAAAGATGGCGAAAATTTGCTTGCTCTTTCTTTCTATGGTTTTGCTCTTCAGTTTAAGCTTTGCTCAACAGCAGCGAAAGGACCAGTGCCAAATCCAAAATATCAATGCCCTTCAGCCCAAATACAAAATTCAATCAGAAGGTGGATTCACAGAGTCCTATGATTACAATGACGATCAGTTCCAGTGCGCCGGTGCTGCCTTTTTACGTCATACAATTTACCGCAGAAGCCTTCTCTTGCCTTCATACACCAGTTCCCCACTCCTTGCCTACGCTGTTAAAGGTTTCACGTCATCAAATTTGTATCCTCTTTACTACAGATTTGTTGCTATAGTAATGTTAGATTTTTGATCTGGTGTATTGTCGTATTAATGCAGGTAATGGAATTTTCGGGATTATGATCTCGGGTTGTCCTGAAACCTTCGAGTCTTCACAGGAATCTCAACAAGAGTCTCAGGGCCAGAGGTTCCGGGACCGACATCAGAAAATTGGAAACTTCCGGCAGGGTGACATCATTGCCTTCCCGGCCGGAGCCGCTCACTGGATTTACAATAATGGAAATGAAGATCTTGTTCTTGTCGTTCTTCAACATACCTCTAACGCTGCCAACCAACTCGATGAAATTCCTCGAGTAAATAATCCTAACTTAATTGGCTTATTATAGGCCGTGGGATTCATATGTACATTTCAGTCTACAAAGTTTGTAATCTATATACTTTTTTGATGTTGTAGAGATTTTTCTTGGCTGGAAACCCACAAAGTGGACAAGAGCAAGGGCAACAATCGATGCCTGAGCAGCAATACAGCCGATTCGGCAACGTTTTCAAGGGATTCCACTTTCAGGTTCTGGCGGAGGCGTTCAATGTCGACCAGGAGACTGCAAAAAAGCTCCAGGGTGAAAATGATCAGAGAGGCCACATGGTGAATATTGAACAAGGACTTCAAGTCATTAGCCCCCCTTTCACAGGAGAGGAACAACAATATGGAGAGCAGAATCGACGTGCTAACGGCCTGGAGGAGACAATTTGCACCGCCAGGGTCAGACAAAACATCGACAACCCGTCCAGGGCTGACATTTATAACCCCCGTGCCGGCCGATTCACCACCGCCAACAGCCTAACTCTCCCTATGCTCAGCTTCTTACAGCTTAGCGCTGCTAAAGGTGTCCTACAAGGGGTAAGAAATTCGGAAGCCTTTTTCAGATCAACGTAAAGCAGAAATATGAATTTTCTTAAATGTTGTATTGCGCAGAAAGCGATCATGTCACCACGCTGGTACATGAACTGCCACACTATAGTCTACGCGACAAGGGGCAACGCCCTGATGCAGATAGTGGATAACAGAGGACAAGCCGTGTTCGACGACGCAATCCAGGAGGGCCAAGTCGTGGTGGTGCCACACAATTTCGCGGTGGTGACGCAGGCCGGAGATGAAGGTTTCGAGTGGGTAGAATTCAATACCAATGACAATGCCATGATCAACACTCTCAGCGGCCGCACCTCATCTTTCCGAGGCTTGCCTTTGGATGTGATTGTGAATGCATACCAAGTTTCGAGACAGGAGGCGGAGCAGCTCAAGTTTAACAGGAAGGAGACACTAATTTTCAGCGGCGGCAAATCTTCAGGGCAACCAAGAGTGTCTTCTGCGTAAAAATGTGGTGTTTTGCCCATGGAGGAATGTAGTTTGTTTTCAATTTTCCTAGTAGAATAAATTGACCATGTAACGACTACTTCTTCGTGTACGAGGCAAGTTAATAAGAATAAGAGCTGAATCTGTTTCTTGCATTTCAATTCAATATAAACTGTTTATTATATGGATAATTTGATAAGTACTCATAAATAACTTCAAATCCTTTAGATATTTGCTCATATTATATATGACATGTTAATGTTAAGTGTAACCCCGAGTTTTAATTATATTTTCATATTGGCTAAATTTAAGGTTGGGCATTTAGTAAGTGAATGGTCCATGTCTATCTTTGTGGTCACGTTGAAGTTCAAAAGTTGAAACAATAAACTCGACCCATTTATTTACATAAATGATTTATTTGCTTACGGGCACTTTTGAAATTTATCGTAAATTATTTGGATAGAATATTTAAGTATTTTAGAGGTCGATAAAAATATATCGATATTATATTCATTCTGTAGCTCGTGTTAAATAGTATAAATTGAGCTCAAAAAATAAATATTTTTAGAATAGTTATATCCGAGTTATTTTAACAGAAAGTATTCTAAATTTTATATTTTATTAATAAACAAATATAAATAATAATAAAATAATCAATTCAATGTAGTATGGTTTTGGAGAATTGAAAAGATATATTATAATTACACCTAATTACCCATTCACTCGTATATTATCATTTCAAATCACATTTATTAAGGTAAGGATACATTAGTGCAAAGTCATAAATTCTTATTTCTTAATATTTATATAAATTTTTGGCACGAAATACTCTTAAGACCTTCGGGTCGATATCCTTCAAGTTGGACCGTTAGGTCAATTTTTAAATTTTACTGAATATGAACATTCTTAAGAAATTCCTTGAACTATTGGATATTTCGACCAGTTTGCTTTAAATCAAAGAATGTTGGTATGTTATGTCATTTTTATATTTATATCAAAGTTAATAAGAATTTGTACGTATTTTTACCAAGTGTTTTCAAAATACTCACTCTTACAATAACCTTTCAGATTAGAATGAGTTGTGTGGAAACGTGGAAGATTGACCAAGTGATACTCATTGGGTCGCCAAGTAAACTAAATAAATAAATTTAGAAATAATTATTGCAAAATTTTATTTTAAGGATACATTTTATGTTAATTTTCAGTGCATGTTATTTTAGTAGTTTGATGTTCGAATTTTGATGTCCCGTGTTGGATTAAATTTTACAAATTTAACATCTTCATATTTAAGATTTAATAATATATGTAATTTCTTGTTTAAATTGTTAAATTTAAATTTTATCGATCAAATCATGATATCTATCTTATATTGTTAAATTCAAAATAAATTAGATAACAAAATTTTTGGTAACCCTTCAAATTCAAATTCATTTTGAAAAAGAAAAAATATGGAGCAGTAGATTTGGGACGTTACATTAATAGATAAAATCTCGCATCGAATAATAATGAAAACATAGACCAATTCATTTTGATCATAAAGTTTAGACTCTTGAAATTATTAAAATTGAGGAGAGCAGTCTGAACTTAAAATATTTACTTGCTTTATTAAAAAAAAATAGAGTAATTATTTATATTAATTTTATAAATATTTTCTTACTTTATCAAACAATAGAGTAATTTATTTAGTTATATTTAAGCTTGTATTTTGAAAAATGAGAGTAATTTATTTATTTGATTAAAACTAAAACCTGAATAAAAAGTATATGGCATGGTACACTGCACTTTTGAACCATTTAACCATGTAAAAACTATAATTTTATTTGTACACATTAAAAAAAAATATTGGATGAAAATCGTCCAATTTTTTGTTTTCTACACATTTTATTTAAAAATGCACAAAATTTCAAATTAAATAATATCACGTGACTAATATTTGTTATGAAACTCAATTTTTACTTAAAAATTCGTTAATTGAATATTCATTTTGATAATAAAGCTTAGACTCTTGAAATTATTAAAATTGAGGAGAGCGGTTTGAACTTAAATTATTTACTTACTTTACTGAAGAATAGAGCAATTTACTTATTTATTTATATTAAATTTATAAATATTTACTTAATTTACCAAACAATAAAGTAATTAATTTGGTTATTTTTAAGTTTATATTTTAAAAAATGCGAGTAATTTATTTATTTGATTAAAATTGAAAACCTGAATAAAAAGTATATGTCACGGTAATCTACATTTTTGAACCATTTAAAAAGCATTTATTATTATTATTATTATTATTTTGTATTATTATTAGTATTATTATTATTTTTGTGAATTTGGCCATTGTAACTTTAAAGTATATAAAATATTGATGCAGCAAGGGGCGGAAACGATAAAATTAGATATGAACGAACACGCTATCGAAATTTCGTTGATTCCAAACGAATATCAAAAAATGGCCACTTTCTAGTTACTATTGATTCCTAAGAGCACCAAAAATCTAAGCATCAAATTCTTTGATTCGTGTACAAATAAAAAGAACTGGGCTCATTTGATTTTTTAAATATTAAATACGAGAATTTAAGAAATTTGAGAAATTTCAACAATTTATATTTTAATTCAAACTTCACTCTATTAATTTTCATTAGACCTACAATGCATATTTAAAGCGGTAAATAAATTCGGATAATGATTAAATTTCTAGATAACGACAAAATTAAAGATAACGGCTACTCTTGGAATTAAAATCCCAATCTAATTAAAACTATTAAAATTAAATGTCAATACTTTATACTACATAGATAAAATTGCCTAATTAAATTAAAATAATTCATATCCAATCTTCATCAAATATAATATTTACTCAAAATTCAAAAAATTACAAAATATTATACTAAATCAAATTTAAAAAAATTAATTTTTCTGTTTTCAAATTAATTGATTTAGATAAAATAAAATTAGGATTTATAATTCTCAACCCAATTTTATTTTCACTTCCATTGATGCGCCTCTTAAAACAATGGTTTAAATCGAAATTTAATTAATATAATGTATGGTAAAGATACAATAACAAGTTGATAGTTAAAAGTAATTTATAAATGAAAAATGGGAAAATTAAATAAAAATGTGACAAATAAAACATACGTAAAACAACAAAGATTAAAAACTCAGCTCTTTATTAATACCAACCTGAACAGAAACACCTCATTCATTCACATTATTTGAAAAAACACAGGTTCTTCTTACGCAGCCATACTGAAAGAAAACATCAACATGGGATACAACAAAATCCCCTCTAATAACGCCGTCCACCGGAACCGGGACCGAAGCCAGAACGGGAAGAAAGCAAGAAACTTTCTCCTCCTCGATTCTCCTTGATCTGTTGAGCTTGATTTGGTGAAATCTGGTATGAATTTGTTAGAACTTGAAGAGGCATTGCTCTTATAACTGAAGTGTAACCAGCAAGAGAGCTTCTCATCGGCCACCCGGTGGTTTTAAAAGCCACCCACTGGAACCCAAAGTCTCCGGCCTTCGCAGTGGAGGTGTAGAACTGAGGAACCACGAAAATATTGCCCTGGCTCACCTTGTCATCCATTACGGTTTGCCCATTGTTGTCCACTGTTTGTACTTGAGCATCTCCTCCAGTTACATATACAATTGTATGGCTGTTCATAGACCAGTGTGGGGTCACCAATGCGCCCTGGAAGACAAAACAAACAATATCGGATATTAATTTGATCATTATGAAAAGTATCGAAAATTTTTGTTCATCCCACAAGGTGACAAATTGTGAAGATCTGAGGGCTTAGTTTACCTTGTATATACGGCCTCTTTCAGCACTCATGTCCATGTACTTAAGGAGAGGAAGCTTATGCCTGTCAACAACGTTAACTTTTCCGCCTTGTCTGGAGTATATATCAGCGCTTCTACGGTTTTCAATGTTGGTTCGGATCTTCATTGTGCAAAAGCTTTCTTCTAAGCCATTATCAGATTGTCCTTCTCCTTGTTCTTGCCCTTCATCAGGCCTAATGAAACTCAGTCTTTCTTGAACATTAACAATGAGTCCTCTTTGATTCTGATCTTCTCTTTGCATTTTCTGAACAATCTCCACCGGAATGTTGAACGCCTCAGCCATCAGGTTAGTGTCGAATGGCCGCAAAATGTTCTGGAAAATCTCGCTTTCTTGCTGTTGCTGGCCACTATTTGGTACTCCTCCGGCCAAGTAAAATGACTGTAAAATATTTCCACAGGCATTTAATTACTTTAAAATATCCCAACAACACCATATCAAAAATTGATAAAAGAAAATCGGAAAATTACCCTTGATTTTTGATCAAGCTGGTTGGACTGGTGATTAAGGTCGTTCACAGAGACTGCGACGAGGTCTTCGATACCATCATTGTAGCACCAATGGACTGCACCGGCCGGAATAGCAATAATATCTCCTTGGCGAATACGGTGAACCTTCTGGTGTAGGTCCTGTTGGCTCTCTTGTGTCTCCTGAGTCTGTTGAAAGTCGTACGTTTCTGCACAACCTGGGAAGGTTACACTTATATAACCCTGACCTGCACGCAACAAAAAAATTTACTTTCTGTTATACATTTTCAAATAAAATCGAGTATTGTACAATGCACTAAATTGAAATTTACCGCGCTCGATGTAAACGAGGCGTGGAGTGGGGTGATAGTTGGGCAAAGAGAGGGAATTAGGCCTGAGGGTGTTTCTCATGGCCGCAACACCAGCACATTGGAACTGTTCTTCATTTTCCTCCCACAATTCAGTCACACCGCCCTCGGATTGGATTTGGCGGGACGGCTGAGAAGCGGAGAGGCGTTGGAAGTGGCACTGCTGGGCTTCACTGAGCTGAGGGGTCCTCTGGCTCATTACAGAAGATAAAAACAAAGAGAGAAACAACGCTAGAAGAAACTTCGACGCCATTGATGCACTAGACCAAGAGATAATATAGAAGAAATGGGGATGATGGAAATGGAGTTTTGAGGGGGGATTTTATAGTGGGATGAAGGAAAATGTGGAGAGCCGTGTGGCATTGAAGGGTTTTGTCATCTTCTGCATGGATTGTGACACCATTTTTAGACACTTCGCCGCAGATTTTTGAAGAAAACAAATGTAATATTCTACGTGGTGGTTTGAGGTGTTTTGGTGTAAACACATTTGCATGGTACCAGACACCTGGCCAATAATGTCTGATGCAGGCTCCTAACTATGCACGATGGTATAAGTTTATTTTGGGTTCAATTGTTGGGCCAGTTTGGTCATGGGATCCGAGATATAAGTCTTGGGCTTCAGTCTTCACTTGCCAGGACTTCTAAAATATGATATTGTGCGTAATAGCAAGGAAGATCAAGAATATATAGGAGATATTAATGACGTGGTTCGATATATGTACATTGAATCGAATCTCATTTGTGTTATTCAAGAACTTGGTAAGAAATATCGTAACGGAAGAAGCATACGAGTTTGTCATTAGGGATGGTTCAATTCTTATAGAATATATTACTAAAATCCTATTAGTAAAAGATAAAGTTAGGCGTGACGGAAAGAGTTTTCCATCATATGGGAAATGAGAAGTTGTCATACAAGAAGTTTGTGAATAAGTGATTGTATCATAATGAGAAACAAATATTCGTCTCACTACAACAAAAACAGCATACGGCAACGTTCAAAAAATGTTGTCGTAGGCCTTTTGCAACGTTTGAATGTGTGTTGCAAATCAAGGTGTTGCCGTAGAGTATGTCACACACGACAACGTTTTTTGAACGTTGCCGTAGGGTTCACCTACGGCAACGTTTTATCAATTTCAACTAACCATAACATCGAACATAATTACTCCTAGTTGTTCAATCATTTTATAGCCGAAGAATTACTAACTAATTCAGGTGGGGCAATTCACGAATGATGATGTGAAACATGAACATGCACGATGAGGTATGAAATCGTTATATTTTACTATTTAGTACCCATGTCTTCAAGATTAAAATTTTTTTTCTACAATGTGCCTTCACTAGTTGTAAGTCAGGTTGTGCACCTCTTCCTCT
>CAIGRL010232079.1:0-10202 GCA_903798325.1 Fraxinus xanthoxyloides
TTGAGAGGTTAGCCATTACAAATTATTTATAATTTTGTTTTTATAGATTACTATTTCTTATATGTTAAATACAATATGGTCAAATGCAATGGGAAAATTTCTTCAAACTATCATTCATTGATTTGTTTGGTTTTTGAACTAATTTTAAAGGACAAAAATACCAATATTCTTTTCAGAAATGAAGGATTCCATATTTAATAAAGTATTGAATTATTTATTAATGGGAATACGTTTTTATGTTGTAGTTGAGAATTGATTATCACGATTAATGTTTTCAATAATTTGTCCAAAGTTACCCATTACATGTTTTCAAGTTTCTCGACAGTTCCTACAGTTCATCTGTCGAATAGTTCTGTTGAAACAATCGGTTTAGACATGTGAATTTTCGAACCCGACATTTATGAACTGTCGGGGATAGGTATGACGAAAACTGAATCCATGTTTCTCGAGTATTTTGAACAAGGGAAGCAGTCTTTATGCCCTTATATGAACTCTAACGCGCCTCTTTGTGCCAATGTGTGAATAATTAGATGCGCTGTGTACAAAAACAGAATCAAATTATAAACTATCCCTGTATGATTTGATTGTAACACGTTTGATATTACTTATAAGTAAACAATTAAGTAATTTAAATACCCGGAACAAGCAAATAATTTCTCAATTTTGTCCTTGTACAGTAATGCTACTGATTGCAGCTGTTTTAATTTGATTCTGCTGCAGCTGCTTTTAGCAAGAAAAGGGTTTGTGATTTCCCTGCACAATTACAATTTCAAAATGAACTTTCATATAAACAAATGAAAATATCCCACCATAGAGGCTGTCAATTTATAAAGAAAAATGATCCATTAAACAAACTGAAAATTCTCAGGCCACCTCATCTATTAATAGTATAATGAGAGAAGCAGAGGTGGATTTGGTCTTCATTAGAGCATTTTCAAGATTTCTTTTATATTTAACTAGAAAACTCAAAGAAAAGTGAAAAAAAAAATTCTCTCGTTCATATTACATTGTCTATCATGTTCAACAGCATGTACTCGTCAGTCAACTACAGTCCTAAACCCCTCTAACTCACCCCAATGATGCATTTATAATAAACTTTTTTATTCAAAATACAGTACATTCATGGAGAAGTACTTCTCGAGGTTGGTGCAGAATCGATGCACTCACGAATTTGAGAGCCAAATATGTTTCTACGTACATTACAAAGTTCATCCCTTTTGGACATACTAATGCATCACAAAACCAGTCGCATAACTTGTTGCCACAGTCATGGATTTGGCATTCTTGTTAAGACTATATCATGTTGCTTTATTTCTCCTTTTTGCATCACCAAAGATGAAGGTGACTGCTTTTTTGCCAACTTATTATCAGTTACCATGTATCTTTAATTTTCTCACAGACTAGATTAATTTTACCAAATGCTAGTGGATATCTTTAGAGCTCAAAATAAGATTCAAATATTTTGGTACACAAAAAATGCACGATCCTTGTGCAAGTAGAAGTAAACAATACCATAAATTGCATACATTATAACGAAGACGGCCTTTTTTCCATTTTTTATCTCAATACTAGTGAGACAACGTGTGTTGCACGTTAATCGTTTATTGCTAAAAATAACTACAATTTTTTTTTTCTCAATACTAGGGAGAGACCTATTGGAATGCTCATCTAGATGTCCATGCTTTTGAAGTTGTTGAATGTGACGAGTCTGGCTAGGGGCCTTCAGTTAAAGCATTTAGTGGAGATTCTGCTGAAGGGTGTGTTTCAACCATGTTTGTAAATTCTGAATTCATTGTGAATTTTGAGAATCCGAAGGTTGGGTTCATTTGTATCTTTGTTTTGATATGGTGGAAGAGGAAGATCACTTTTGAGTATTGGAGAGATTTGGTTCAGTTTGAAGAGTTTAGTGTGTTTCGCTACAGTTAGACTTATTTTTTCAGGTGAAAAAATTTTGGAACTTCATTTATTGCATCGAAATTTGTGTCAGGTGGAGATTGTTGGGTTTTGTGACCCAAATCCCGTCCAAATTGAGTTAGGGCTTCGTGTTTTTTAGTATTGGGCTTGAAGATGTCAAAATAGATTCAAGAAGGAAAAATGACGGCGCTGGACGGACGCTCGACTCCCGCTCGAGCGAGAGGAACAAAATTGGAACAGTGGAGTTGTCGCCCGCCTGTCGCTGAGCTTAGGGCCACGAATATTTTTCCGTATTTTTTGATTTTACGCGATTTTTGACATAGTTACCATGTTTGAGGGTTTTGGACGGTTCTTGTATAAATAGTAGACTCTTTCATTAAGTTTATTAGACTTTAGAAGCGGAATATTACATAAATTGTATTATCTATCCATTGGTTGTTAATAAAGTATTTTGGTCCTCGGTCAATTCATCTTCTTGTTTATTTTCTTTTTAATCTTATTTTTCTTTGTGCGATATATACTTCATATCTCGTCATATCACCTCTTCAAATTCCTAACAGTGGGCAAGTGCGTTGAATTTCACGGGCGTCGATCAACGAATGATCAGGGTGCCGAGAGATCGTTCGATTGAGTTGTTCTCACGTAGAATAAGAATACAACATTGTATCATCAAGCTCGATAGTCAAATCGTGACGAATTGTGGCCGCTTCAAGCCCCTCCTAAGTTTTATACGTAAATCTTTATTGAACTCACAGTTTTGTACCGGTAACTTTTCCTGAAGTAGCACGTGAGGAAGAAACAGGGTCACATGCACCCGCACCATCAGGGGAAAAAGATGCCTGAGTGAAATTTTACTAATTTCCTAACATCTAGGGGGCAAATCAAAGGAATGGGCAGTGAGTGTGTGCAGGCAATCAATTACATGGGTTATATTTTTAATGAATATGACTACTCAACTTGTGCATATATTTTAAGAAATGGCACTCAAAAAATAAAAAATAATAATAAAAAAATTGGGTTGAATAATGTTATTTGGCATCACTAAATATTTAATATCAGTTTAGGTGACATCACTAATAACATTAAATTAATGTTTAATTAAACACAAGAAATTATAGGTTATTTTATGAGATATATGATATGTTAACTTTTAAATTGAAGTTCAATATTATTGGTGTTAGATAGTATTGTTTGAATAATAATTCTAGAGATCCAACCATCAATAGTATAGGTTTCACTTAAAGTGGGATTAAGTAATTGACCTCTTAGATATAGAGACTTGAGACTAGGGCTGCAATGGATCGGATTTGCCCGTATTCGACAAATTTGATAAGAATGATTTATGGATCCGATACGATAATCCAACGAATATTTAATTGTTAAATCCATATTCGATTCGATAATATGATATGAAATATTTTAGAAAGAGTGAATTCTCAGACTCAATACAATATTTATTATAATATATATTAATGTTATATTTGAATTTGATATGTTTGACATTCATTAAAGGTCATAAAGTATAATACAAGTTTTTTTTAAAAAAATATGCATGATATATTATGCGGTAATATAATCAAATATATTATATTATTATAACAAATCGGACCAGGTTGTTGTCGGATATGATTTACCTATATCCATATTTGCTTCATTTAGCTAACGGATTGTCGAATTCGAATCTTGATCGAATTATAAAATAGGAATTCTAAATTCATCTCCCATTAATTTCATTGGTAGCCTTACATGGGACATGTTTAAAGGTTCAATAACTTAATTCACCCCTAGATTTCTGATATGAATAATATCACTTATGTCCTAAAAATGCATTCAAATTTCATTGAATGTGTCACATAAACGTATGAGTATCTAGATTCCAGATGAATAACATTTGTCGTAATGGGTCTTTAAATTTTCAACGATCGATGTTAATTTTGGTCAATTTCTTGTAAAACAAAAAATTGGCCGTGTAGTTGAAATATACACTCATAAATTAAACAATCAACAAAACATACGTTCAATAATTGAATAAACAAAAAGCAAAGATATAAAGTCATAGAATAATATGACTTGCTTTTAAATATTTTATAATATGATTATTGGGACCCTATTAATTGATAAATTAATGTCTTTGTGATTACAAGTTGTATATTAGTATTTGCTAACGTGGTGTAGAAATCAAAACACAACCAACTAGAAATTAATTCTCATAGATATTTTCCATCTCCTGTTTTTTAATGAATTTATGCTTGCTTTTTTTATAAGAAATTGACTATGAAGCTTCTCTTAAACCTGACAAGACCCACGTAACTATATGAGGCGTCATAAGTTTTACTATAATATAAAATTACTTTAAGAGAAAATCGACCGATTTAGATGAAAGACCAAGACTTTCGCGGAGGTTGTACAATTGATCTGATATCCGTAGTATTAGATCTAGACAACAGCTAAATTTAAAAATTATCGAGATTTATAAATCGCACATCCAACTAAAATGGGGCTTGAATCCAAAAATATTTGTTAGCAAACATTGATCATATTCTTGAGAATATTCAGCAAAAGTATAATGTGTATACCTAACATAATTGACTTGCCTTTTGTGAACACTATTTTATTTTTATATTCCCTGCAAAGGAGACAGGTACGAGTCATAGTTATTTATTTTTGCAAGCAACATGGACAAAACAAATTTGTACATTTGCTGGTTATTCTTTTATTTTATTTTTTGTTTCAGTAAACATTTTTCTATGTGACTTTTTTCCCCTTTAACTTGCAGTCTTGCACCGTCTACGTATGCGAAAGCAAAAAAAAAAATAAAAAAACTAAAAAAAAATCTATGATAATCTTGAATGTTTTAATGTGTCCCAATCATATTTTTAACAATGACGTGCAAGTAAGGCCAACTTTTTTTTTAGGGTTTTGTTTGGGTGTATAGATGGGACTTCAACAAACCCCACAGACACTCACATGAGATGAGTGAATAAAAAAAAGAAAAATTACCCCGCCCCTTCTCATGTGAGTGTATGTAGGGGTTCTATTGAACCCTCATTTGTACACCAAACAAAACCCATTTTTTCTTAATTGTAATTTAGTGTGATGAAATTGGAACATGTTTTATGTAGACTTAAAAAATATAAGAGAGTAATTTTGTTTCTATGATCGGGAGATCTTCGAACAAATTTCTTAGTCTATGATTTGACTATAATAAAATGGATGTTTCAAATCTTATTTTGTATTAAAATATGATATTATTATGATATCATTTTAGTCTCCACATGACTAAGCTATGATGGAACAACCTGGCGAGAATATTGTAAGTAGTTTATTTGTAAATATCTTTTACTAGGCGTAATAATAAATCGAACTAGACAAAACTTAGGTTGTCAAATTCATAAAATATTTATGTTAATAATACTCCATATTGAATTGTGCTTGTGCCAAAATTTTAAAGCAACCAATTAGTGGAAACCATGGATGGATGCTTCAAAAAGATGGTAAAAAAGTAGATTTAATGATTGAAAAAGTAGAACTATGGAGAAATTATGTTACCATTACAATATATGAAGATGACAGGTTATGCGATGGACAAAATCTGGGCTGCTATTTTTGTCTGGCTCCACCTAATACATGGGATGTGAACATCCCTATGTATATATGTTATGTACGTCAAGAATTTTTCTATAAAAATGTTGAATGTTCAGCATTTTTCACAGCCTTCTAACATGTGGTGGGGCCCGCGATTTTGGGTCACACCCCAATGTGATAGGACTGTCAAATTTAATGTATAAAAAAGACTGTACATGTAGCATTTCTCATTTTTCTAATGATAAATCACGGGCCACACCCCAATGTGAGAGGATTGTCAAAATTAATATATAAAAAAGACTGTACATGTAGCATTTCTCATTTTTCTAATGATAGTCCTCACTATATTGTATATGTAATGAATTTCTTAGGTTAAATTTCCTATTCAATTAATTGGAACTATGTTAAATAAATCGTTGTCTAGATCTGAGATTAATTTTCACGAATTGACAAATCATTTTCCCTTTTCAATTGATTTTGTTTTTCATATACGCTCTATCTCATCTCGATAAATCTTAATTTATGCTTTAAATAATTTTTTTCTGAAATATGCCCATGGCACATGAATCATGAGATGGGCTTTTTTTATGGATCTGAATAATTTTCTGGAGATAATTGTACAGCTCAACTTAAATTATGGAATGTAATCATCCACGTTTCATTGTATATATTGGGAATCCAAAGGAGAAGACTTGAATGAAATAGAAACAAAATAAGCAAACCCCAATAAGTGCTTGTACTAATGACTGAGTGTTGGCATTTTACGGGTAAAGATATTTGTACGTAATTTAATGTAATGAATTGTTTAGTCCCTTTCACATGCACGCAGGTTCGCGTGAATAAAAAAAATCTCAAAAATGTGGTTTTCACTCCCCTATTGTGAGTAGTCGATAAAGAACTAGGTAAAAAAATTCGATATTTATAGCATGATCTGCATTTTAAATACATCTTGTTCTCCAAAGGGTCAACTTGGCAATACTTAAAAGTCAAAATTTACTTTTTATATTGAAGATTCGTTTGACATGACTTTTACTTTTTCTTATAAGACCTGAGTAAACCTCTTCACGCCCGTGTTACCTTTTGAGAGGCCTACGTTGAAACAGAAAGATTCCAACGCCCCAAGTATCAACAATTTTAAAAAGTGTTTATAGAGAAAATTGTCTAAATTTTTATTTGAAAACTAATTTTTTATAAATATTTCTTATTTCAGAAGTAATTTTAGATGAAATTATAATGTACCAATTTTCTCTAAAAGCTTTTCTAACAACCAGAAGCATTTTCGTAAAATTAGCCCAATGATCCAAAGTAACTTTTGGATCTCAAAAGATTTCTTTGAACTTTTCAAAAATTATGTCGAACCCTAAAAGGTTTTTTCCTATCTAATTGGATAGATTTGTGAAAGTATTTTAATTATGTAAAAAATCTTAAAAGGAAGTTCTTGTAAAAAAGTTAAAATAGAAGTAAAAGTCACGTTTGACAACCCTAAATAGTTGAAAAAGAATAACAATATTTGATCATATGCATGTGAATTATGTAAATGGTTGCGAAAAATTGTGAAGAGTAATTAAAAGAAAAACCTTATTGTAAACTTCTAGAAGTTCCCTTTGGTAAAAATATAACATGCAAGCTGCCAAAACAAATTATGCGACTTTAGAAAGCAACAAATCTTTTAATTTCCCACTATTATTTATTTTTATACGTACCATGAGGAAGATGTGAAACCCAAAAAAGAGGAAAATATAAGTTCAAAGTGACAATCTAGCAAACATATCAAAAAACAGAGAAATTATAAGACAGAACAGAGATACGAATTAACATAGTAATTTAGTACAATATTTTGCAAACATTGACACACTAACTTAAAAGAGTGAAAAGTTACTTATGAGAATAAGTACTTTTAAGCTCAACAAGACATTATTTTTTCTTACATTACAGAAGTTGCACATACTCATTGTAGACTCTGTCGAGCATGTGGTAAGACATTAATTTTTTCTTACATTACAGAAGTTGCAAATACTCATCGTAGACTCTGTCGAGCAAATTGGGATCATCGTAAAGGTCTGGATGATGAATAAATGGCAGATCACAGCTGTTGAGGAAATCTTGATCATCGCCACAGTCTCCGACTTCAAGATAATTTTCATCTAATTCAAGCAAAGGCCATGGCACATATGCTACTTCCACGATTGCATTCTCCTTTTCAACATTATTATCTTCTTGACTAGATGATGAACCAGAGCCACTCACTAATAAACTGTCACAGCTATTACTTCTTGGAAACACTGATGAAACTCGGATGGCTTTTGGTAAGTAAACAGTGGTTTTAGGAGGTGGAGCAACCTCAACATCCGCCACAGCAGTTTTGGTCTTCTTTCTCTTCTTGGCGCCGGCGGCGGAACCTGTTGATTTCTTGGGTTTTTTGGGGGGTTTCGGGAAATCTGTGTGGAGTTTAGGTTGTATTCCGGCGTTATTGAGTTTTTTAAGGAGGTGGGTATTCCAGTGGTTTTTGATCTCATTGTCAGTTCGACCTGGCAATCTTCCGGCAATTAGTGACCATCGATTGCCCAGAAGTGAATGAAGCCTAATTATCAGGTCTTCTTCATCCGGGGATATGTTTCCTCTCTTTATTCCCGGCCGGAGATAGTTCATCCATCGCAACCTGCAACTCTTCCCGCATCTCAACAGCCCTTCAACCCACAAAAAAAATTTCAAACTACAGTTCTCGATAAAAAAAAAAGATAAAAAAAAGAGGAGATTCAAGAAAAATAAAATGGAATGGGACAGATTTCTTACCAGCTTTCTGAGGAAGAGATCTCCAATGGCCTTCACCGTGTTCTTGAATGTAATTAGCTAGAAGAGTATCTTCTTCGATTGACCATGGTCCTCTCTTCAACCCCACTTTAGAGCAACAAGGGGATCTTCCCATTTTGCTGCCCTGTGTGCTTCAATCCAATTCGGATTTTAATACACAAGATAGCAGCCACACAATGGATGTGTGGATATGTGTGTGAGAGGGTAAAGATCAGAGAGAGAGAGAGAGAGAGAGAGCGAAATGGACCGGACAAAGAGTTGGTGCGTTTGTGCTTCTTTATAACCCATGATTCCATGAATATCGTCACGTTGTATTATAATAATGATAATAATAATGCCGGGACAAAATAAAGTGTCATCATCAGTGCACTGTTTTCTGTTTTTCTTTTTTAAATGAAAAAAAAAATTGCGTGTTTTAAATATTTGATCACATAAGCTGGCACCAGTGGATAGTGTAATTCCACTCCTAATATCATTTAGATCCACGTTACAATGCTACATGGACTTTAAAGGAGCACGTAATTTAATTATTGACTAAAATTTATACGATGAAACAAATTGGAGCCATCCATCGGGGCTAGTACACTTATTTCCTTGGCATTTAATTTAGTTCACCAACTGGAATAAAAGCGAGTGTTCCGGTTTAAGTGAAATTTCAAAGGTTTGTTTTGAGTCAAATTTGATGGTTAATCCTATCTATTAAATAGAGTAAATGTAAATACATGTTGAAGAATGCAATAGTTACATGACCAAGTTGACACGATTGCAACCATTTCAATTTTGTCTATTATGTTGGATGATTTTCGGTAAAATTTACTTTTAGATAAATTTTTAAATTCAATGAAACGATTTCTCACTTACTGACAAACTAAATAAATAAGAAACATCGATTTAGGGCGGCCCTTTTTATTAATAAATCAACTACTGATTAATTTGTTTGGACTTGAATTGTTTAAATACATATTGATGGCTTCAATTTTGGAGTTAGAATGACAAAATAATTCATAGAACTCAATTTTAAATTTTTGAAGTTGATACGTCAATTCAATATAAGTTTTACCTAACTTGGCTGACAATTTTGAGTTACTTCTTCAATATTACCTCTTTGCATTCAAACATTGCATTCACACCTTTTTTTTTTTTTCATTTGACTAATCTTCTGTCATAATTACTTTTGAATAATATCATTTCGTCATAACTCTCACAAAGTTGAATTCATCTTTTTAACAATAAACTTTGTCGAATATGAATTAAGGTTATAAATGTGTAATGTTCTCATTGATTGAACGGCTAGATCGAATATTGAGCGTTAACTTGTTAAATATTCAACTTAATCATTGTTCGGTAGCCATTTTTTTTTTTTAAAAATATTATTTTGAATAGTGAATTTTTGAAGAATGTTTAATGTGCAGAATATTGATTGAAAATGAGTATGTAGAAAAAATGAATTTTAAAAAAAGGGAGAAAAACAGAGGGAGAATAAAAATTAAATAAAATAATTAGAAATATTATATTTGTTGAGAACTTCTATAAAATAATCTATTATTGTATATGAATCTTATGATATGAATTTTCAATTTAATATTGACAACGTGGTTTCGCTTATTCAATAATTTAAATTAGGACTTATTGTTGGATTATTTTATTTTTTAGTGTGAAGTTGGTGGTGTGATAAAATATAATCCAATATCTTTCAAGCAGCGGATTTCGAGGGCAGACTCAGAAGTCAGAGCATTTATTTTTTCCTTTAAAATTATAGAAAATTTAGTTATAAATAATTAAATATCCAACTTGATTTGTTAATTAATTGACAGCTTTCATGAAAATTAGAAGATATTCTTTGTTTTATTTTTTATTTTTAAATACTTTCATTGCCCCTTTTTTTTTTTTTT